>AYJT01008671.1:0-18401 GCA_001278415.1 Ocimum tenuiflorum | reverse complement strand
AACGAAACACAAGACGAATACAAAACATTGATAATCGGTTGGAAACAATGCAAACAAAGACTCAAATAATGACAACACTCAATCAAAACACATGCAAAAAGACCGATTATCACGAATGCTTTGGCTACAATACGAGCTTTCTTCCTGGTGACTATTCCATTTTCATCCCTCTTGTTCTTGAAAATTCACTTGGTACCATTGACCATCTGATGGCTGGGTCGATCCACCAAGTACCATATGTTATTTCGGATGAACTCGGCAAGCTCCTCTGGCATGCAGAAATCTAGTGGGATGAGGCTAGAGCTTCCTCCAGCGTGGAAGGCTCTATTTGGGACAGGAAGCAACTGAAGAATGCTTCTCACGATCTGGTATGAACTAGATCAGATATGAAGAATATCTTCAGCTGAGTGATCTCTCAACCATCGAGGGGGTCTGATCACTGCAACTGAAACGAGCTAGGCATCGAAAGGATGTAACTAAGCAGCTAAGATGGGAAAATCAGCTGCAACTGGTACTTCCACCAATTAGTCAGTTGAAAACTCCTCCGTCATAGTTCTTCATTCTAGAACTGGGGTTCCAGTGGTTTCCTCCATCTCATTTCTCTCGTCTAGAACTAGGGTTCTAGTGGTTAACTCCATCTCAGCTCTTTCATCAAGAGCTGGGGTTCCAGTGGCTATCACCGGATCAGCTGATGTTCTAGAAACATCATCGGCTGAGTTGAGTTGCACTGGACTGAAGGCTCTACAAGGGTGAGATCTTCAGCTGAATTGCCACTTTGAACTTGAATTCCCCCTTATTCAGATGCATCTCTTGAATGGATGTGTTACTTAAGGTCTCAGCGAGAACTTCTACATCACAGACCCTCTCAGTCGTTTAGACTACGACTGATGTTGCTGGACTCTGAACTGAGTTTCTACATTTAAACCTAACTGGTTTAGCTAGTTGCACACCACGGGTGTTGCCCAATTGAACATCGGCTTCATCGGTATCTGGACACTTCAGAGTCAACTCCACAGTGTTCCTGCGCACTAAGGTAGACTCATAAAAAATAACATTGCATGTTATTTTCACAAGAAGAGTTGTCTTGTTGAATACCCTATACGCCTTGTGAGAGGGGTATCCATATTCCAAGAATACTCCCTCATCAGCTTTAGGTGAAAAGGTATTCAGTTTTGACTTCCCATTATTATCGATATAACATGGATAACCAAAAGCACGTGGATGAGTTAAGGAAGGGTTACGACCCTTATACACCTCATAGGGTGTGTTGTTGAGTCGTAGGTTAATGGAGCTGCGATTCTGAGTCTAGCAGGTTGTGCTAATGGCTTCAGCCCAGTAGCTTTGAACAATTTTCCCTCATATAGCATGGATCTCGCAGCTTCCTTCAACATTCTGTTCCTCCTTTCTGCAAGTCCATTCTGCTACGGCGTCCTTGTAGTTGAATGCTCGTGACCGATCCCATGATCCACGTAGAAGTCCATAATTGGTCCATTGTAGAATTCTGCCCCGTTATCCGATCTGATCCCGACTACATTGTAGTTCTTCTCGTTCTGAATCTTTAGGATCAGTTTTGGTAGCAGCATCTTGACTTCAGCTTTACTCTGCAAGAACTCCACCCAGGTATATCTTGAGATATCATCAATCACCACCATGGTGTAGTTCTTTCCACCGACGGACAAGGGGGTAATTGGACCGAACAAATCCATGTGAAGCAGCTCTAGAACTCAGGATGTGCTGGGTTCCATTGCTCTTCCCTTGAAAGATGCTTTGGTTTGCTTCCCTAGCTGGCAGGCTTCGCAGACTCCTTCCTTCTTCATGATTTCAGCTGGTAGTCCTTCCACCAACTTGTGCTTCACTAGATGGTTGATCGTCTTGAAATTGAGGTGATTAAGCCTCTTGTGCCATAATCAGCTGGTCTCTGAAGAGCTTTTTGATATCAGGCATGAACAGAAATTTCCACTGTTCCAGTCCACGATGTACAACCCTCCTTTTCTGATACCTCAGATGACTACTTTGGAGATGCAATCTTTGATGAGGCATTCACTCTTAGCAAATGACTTCTTGTATCCACTCTCTCGAAGCTGGCTGACACTCATTAGATTGTGTTTCAAATTCTCCACTAGTGAAACACCATTGAGGATAATTCCGTTGATCTGAACTTTTTCCACAGCTACGATCTAACCTTTGGAGCTGTCCCCGAATATGACTGAGGGTCCATTGTATGGCTTGATATCCGACATTATCTCCTTGATCCCAACCATGTGCCCTGATTAACCGCTGTCCAGGATCTACAAAAGGTCTTCTTTCCTACACAACTAGCTGCTTTCTTTTGTGACCTCATCCTTAGCTGAGGTAAGTTTAGTTTCACATACCTCTTGAATATCAGTCATGAAGGCAACAAGCTGCTCCTCATCATCAGAGCTCCTGGCTGATTCTTATCCAAGGACCTCATCATCATATGCGATGTCAAGCATCTCAGTCCTCGCCAGCATGGCTTCGGCATATGCTTTTGATACCTTCTTCTGAAAGCTCCTTTTCAGCTTGACTCTCTCCACTTCACTGACCTGCGGACAATTAAATTTTAGATAATTAGGAGAATTACACTGAAAACATGTCCGCTGTTGTTACCTTTTGAATTGCGACTTGTCGGACTTGGTATCTTCCTCAGCCTGAGCCTTCAGCTTGGCTTTCTCAAGCCTTCTCATGAGCACCATCATATGCTCTTCCTTCTCTTGGACAATGTTGGTTAGGGTTTTCTCAGTCGAGGTGGATGGCTTCTCGACCGACACAACTGAGGGAGCTGTGTAATGCAGCTTCTACTGCTTTCTCAGGCTAGATATTCCAGTTGATGACGTCTCTCGTCATCCGAGGTCAACTCTACATGTGGCTTTTCAATGTGCTCCGGTTAATCTGGGGTTGTGAGGTTGGTGTTGACCTTTTAGATTCTCAATGGTCTTTCTTCAATAACCAACCACATATCTTCATGCGGGCTTAGGAAATGAGCTTTGACTCTCCTCCTCCAACTAGTATAATTTTCTATGAAGAACTTGGGTAGCCGGGTGGATGTCATCTATGAAATGAAAGAGATATACCTGTCCGCAACTAGAAAAACTTAAGAAAATATGGATCTGGTCTTGAGTGACACAAAACAGTTAGACTTTTGGACCAACTGCCCTGATACTACTTGTTGGTCTCAAATCATAGATATGCGATGTGCGGAAGCGTTAGTCTTAATAAAACAGTTGCAAGAATAAAGCTTGATTTTATCTCAGCTGACTTAGGAGTAAGTCAGCTAGGTTTCTCAAAGATATTTGTCTTGTAGTCAGTTAGGGCTTATTTCAATTATACTCTAGCTATTGTAAGATAGCTGGGTTTTAAACACTTTAGCAGGAATATAATAAAGCTGTAAATGAACAAAGATATTATAGAGGTTCAAATTCAAATAATCCTATGTCCTCTCTTTCTACAGATAAAAGGAATTCAATAATATTTGTTATACACGGTGTTATGAGCACGGTTTATAACAAGGATCCTTCTGAAAATGAAAGCTTTAAGGCTATATGTTACAGGCACGACTGATCTTGAAGCTTTACCGGAGTCCACCTCCTAGGCTTCGTAGATCGGCAGATGAAGGTTTCAGTTCCATTTAGAACGTGAATCGGGTTGATGGTATGATGTTCTCAGACAGGGATCTTAGAATAGTCTCGGAATCCTTGACTGTAAAATAGCTTTCGGACTTTCGGTAGGTCTCGAGTTGGATAACTTGGAAAGCTTGAATACTAGAAGATGAAGAATGAGAATAAGGCTTTGAGCAGATGGAGAATCAATAGTCTTCACTCTTCGTTCTTCTTTTCTATTTATACTTGATGGATTTGAATAGTGTTATTAGGAGGCAGCTGGAAAGCATGGGTTGAATAGTTAAATCCGTCATCAGAAGAATAGAGTCGTTGTACTTGCAACATGCTTTTTTAGTGCTTTATCCACCAGTCCATCAACTTTTGGCTATGGACCGCTGGATTTGCCTACTATCAGAGTACCTTTTTCAGAAACATTCAGAATGTGAGCTCTGATTATTCTTCTTTTTGTCGTAGTTGTCCAAAAGACAACTGGGCTTGACTTCTGACTTGTTAAAGAGAGATTCATTGGATGTCAGCTCTCTTTTTGAAAGTCAACTCTGGAGTCAAATTGTTTTTATGTCAGCTGCCAGTTCTGGAGGAATTGCAGCTGGATTCTTTTCACAGTTGACTAACTTCAGTTGTGTGACTCACAGCTGGGATGACATAGCTGGGTCAGCTATCGTAGTAGAACCAACTCTTCAGAAATATTCTAAGTCTCGATCTTTCCAGCTTCAGCTCTCCACAAACCTATGCTATTACAGATTAGACCTATACAATATTACATGCTAAGATCAGTTCTAAACTACTGACAAGGTTTCTGACATCATCAAAATATCTTAATTCTTAACATCCATATTTTTTGATGCAATAAGACTATCATCGATGTAGACAAACATAAATGAAAAATAATCTTTAAAAAATCCATTTTCCTTTGGAATATATGGGGTGCATTAGCTAGCCCCATTGGCATTACATTCCACATGTAATGCCCTTGTGGTGTTCAAAAGGTTGTAAACCTTTTACTTTTTTCATCCATGCGAATCTGATAGAATTCAGACTTGAAATCAAGTTTAGAAAATCCATTAGCATTGTGTATGCAGTTGATAAGGTGTTCTTGACTTGAGAGAAAAATCCATCAAATTCCAGAATATCATTAATTCCTTTATCATTAATGACTATTCTGAGTTTACCTCTTTTAATTTCACAATGATTTCTTACCAAAAAACATGGACTACTGTATGGCGAGTTCCCTGATTCAATTAGCCCAAGATCATGTTCCTTAATGATCTTCTTCATATCTTCCTAGTCTTTGATATTCATGAGAATATGTTTATATCTCACGAATTCAAACTCCTTACCAACCCTTACCTTTAAGGTAGCTTTGAGCTGGTTTCGATCCCACCATGCCAGAGGGTGCTCATTATAACTTCTTGCTATCTTTCTCTTGACATGCAGGGATACATGTTCTTTGAGACTCAAGATTGCTTCTCTAAATCTCCTTTGATCTCGCATTTTTGGGTGTCGAAGGTATCCTTCATCACCACGCTTGCTGCAAAAGGTAAGAGGCATTTGTCGGTTAAATGCCCCTTTCAAACATTGGACAATAATCGTGTGATCACATATTGTTGTGAAGATCAGTCTGTTATTGATATTGTCCTGCGTATGCGTTGTGAACATTTGTAAGAAGTTATTTCCTAGCAAACTGTCTGCTCCTTTATCTTATACCACCGTGTTTGCCCCGCTCCTCAAATTAGAATTTTCGATTATTTTACTCCTTTTGATAACAGTAGAACTCTTTTTGAGAAGTCTCGACTCGCAATTGGGTTCAAGGCTTCCTCCATCTCTTCTGGAAAAACTCCGCATTTTGCCGTACAGACCCCTGCCCCTGAATCAATATAAGCCACAAAGTATTCGACTTTATACTTCTCATTTAACATCCCAATTGAGATGTCTATTGAGTATGGGCTTGTCATTCAATCAACATTTGTCCTTCACTTTGATCATCATTCCATCCTCCATTTGTTTCCATGGCTTGCATAGCTCTAGGAAATCTACTCCTAATTTTGATGAATTGCATTCCTAGAAATAGATTTGTGTGATGAGAATTGGAAAGCGCATAAGATACCTGATACGTCATGGATGAGGTCGAGTCATCAATTATGTTCTCAATATCTTTATGATTTGCATCATCAATATTGAGCATTAATCCATTCGGATGTATAAGATCTAGACTGGTCTTTCCCAGAGGGATGTCACGAAACTTGGGGATCTATTTTCTTACTTGATTTCCTGTGAGATTGTTTATATTTGTTCATTGTTTATATGTGTTCTCTCCCTGCGACGTATATCCCTAACTTGGAAGTCCTCCTGAGCCCTCATTTAGACATCCTCAGGTGAAACTGGTTGATATCATGGGGGTTCCTAGGGAGGCACTTGATTTATTGGTGGTACATCCTGATGATTTCTTGGCATCAATGCGTTATTGGTGTGGTTCATTCTCAAGTCCACCATCTACATATTGGCAAAAGATTCTGCCAATTCTTGGAGATCCTCCAATCCAATTCTTTCAAGGTCATTCATTCCTTGATTTCTTGTAATTTTTGGAGAATAACGTTGTCTCAAGATTTCTTCGGCTCTTCTTTGGCTTTCGGTAGAAATTAACCTTGCCAAAGTCGATCTCCTTCTGCTATAACTTGCTTAGTTTTGTTCTAGCTTTTGGATTTTTTCTTGAATTTCCAACAAGATATTTAAAATATCATTTTGTTTTGAGAAAATTCGGCTCACTTCTTGTGGTACTTTGTATATGCTGTTGCCGTAGTTTTGTACCGTCTTTTGGATTTTCCTTAAATCTCTCGAGATTTTTTATGCATCTGGTACTATCTCGAAGAATTTGGGAATTATCTCTTAACACCTTCCTTCCATCATTGTTGTGGTAGATGGTGATAGAGTCAGGTGCTCCGTTTGCAAGCGTTTTTGTTGTTCTTTTGCACAATTTTGCCAATACTGGACTCGACTTTTACAGTATTTCAACTCCTGATCGAATCTATGAATAGATTCATCCAGGTGTCCTGTGGTTACAGCATAAACTGGTATTATAGTTATGTTCTCTTCATAGTGGGACACAATTTCTCGTGCCCTGCTTTCTCTTTGTCATATATCCGCCAGGAGAGTCCTGCGTATTTCACATCTCATACAATTGTATGGATTCATGTCCTTGATATGTCTCCTCTATTAGGATAGAACTTTAATAATAAATATAAATATTTCATGAAATAAATACCTAGGCTCTAATACCATTTACGGACATGGTAATAATTCAACGAAATTTCAAAGAAAAATTATCAATGCAAGTATTTACCCCATAATTTGGAAACAACAAAATAAAGAAATGAAGTGAAAAGTGCTTCCATGTTGAGTGAGGGATATTTTTGGGAAACAATAATTTGGAAACAATAATTCAACAAAATTTCAAAGAAAAATTATCAATGCAAGTATTTACCCCATAATTTGGAAACAACAAAATAAAGAAATGAAGTGAAAAGTGCTTCCATGTTGAGTGAGGGATATTTTTGGGAAACAATAATTTGGAAACAATAATTCAACAAAATTTCAAAGAAAAATTATCAATGCAAGTATTTACCCCATAATTTGGAAACTATAAAATAAAGAAATGAAGTGAAAAGTGCTTCCATGTGGAGTTAGGGGTATTTTTGGGATATTTTGAGTTGAAAAGTCCAAATAGCTATCTTGTGGATATATTTATAAGAGTGGATATTTTGTAACATGTAAAAACAAAATAACAAAATAATTCCACTTTTTATTTTAAGAAAACATACACCAAAAAATAATGAAGTAAAAAATCCGCAATAATAATCAGTCAATAATAGGAAATGTAGAAAGTGAGCAACTTTTACAAAATGCGAGGCCAATCCCATTTCCCGCTGTAACTTTTGTAAATTTTAGACTTAATCTTCACTGCAAATTTAAATAATTAAACAAAAAGCAAAACCTTTAATCGATTTGGGGCTCCATAAATAATTCTTAAATAGTTAAATTTTTTACTATTATAAATATGAGCAGGTGAATGAATCAAGTCGACTACAACTATGTTACATAATCGTTAATATAGATATAATTAATATTAAACCTTACAACATACGTTTGGGTGTGTGTAGTTACTTAATCGAGCTGAAAGTTTGTCTCCAGATAAAAAAAAAATTGATAGTTTTATATTTTTAACCACGTATTCAAAGTTAACTCTAGTGATGCCCGCGGATCAGTTTTGGTTATTCGAAAATTTGAAAACAAAATCGATCCTTGTAAATAAGGTTCCTTTTCAATTTCAAACTAGAACCATTGGTTCTGATTTCCGACTATATTTTGTTATGGTTTAACATAGTTTTGATTTAAAATAGTTTATTTTTATATGATTTATCCAGTTCCAGTTAACCAGAACCATCGGTTCAAGGTTCTAAAAAGTAGAAGTGAAAGTGGCCCTTGTAAAATTCAAGCCCAATTCTGGTTTAAAACCATGCTCCATGGTTTTGGTTTCGAATTCGATTTCAGTTTTCCGAACATGCTGATCAATCAGGTGGTTCCGATTTGAGGTGGGGGCATAACTAGTTAACTTAAGCTCAACGATTAGAAAGAAAATTAGGAATGTTTAATTTTATTTTTCAGCAAGCTTGCTAAAGAAGGGACTCAAATTTCAACCCATTCCATAAAACATTGTATTGATTTTGTGAATAAAATGCAGAAATATTGTGGACTTTACTCTCCATCTACTCCTCCTTTGCTTCCCACCGAAGTTCAATCAATTACTAAAATCTACACTTAGGGAAGAGGGTGCTTGATTTAATTGTAGGGCCCTCAAAATATATACCCGTTTCGATTAGAGAAATCGTAATATTTAATAATAATTAGAATTACTAACTGGTGGCGCCAAATTTTGACCAAGAAATTAAATTGGTAGGAGAAAATTGTGGATATATTTCTATTATAAACTAGTTTAACACCAGTACGTTGTGCGACTTCCTACCCCATGTTCGTGTATATTGATGATAAAATATAATTAACAAACATTGTGTGTGTGTATATATATATAGTATCTAAGGGTATAGGGGGTTTTATGTGATAAATGCTAGTAAATCTCATCCGTAGATCTAATAAAATGAGCGGCCGCAGATGATCCTAAATTTTCCACTTTTTTATGCAGTTTTCAAACTTCGAGTTATGCAGCGAGGGTAAACAATCAACAAACAATGCACGTATCTATGACGGATTTGGTGGTTTTGTAATCATGGGGATGTGACGATTTCATTAATATCACTTCACCTAAACGCCATGCCATTTTCGATAACCTTTCACCTACCGATTTTGAACTGCCCTCGTTCATCGTCTCTGGCGAACTCCCCATTTTGACATCATTTTTTATCAGTTTAAAATTGCCTCAGTCTCCAAAAAACCATAAACACACAATCAGAAAACCTCAAACTGTTCGCAAAAAGAGGTCTTTCTAAACAGCTGATTCGGAATCCAGTTCGAGAAAACCATACAATGGCAAGGAAGAGGAATTCTGCGAAAGAAGAATCAACTTCCACTAATAAGAACTTTAAACTGAGTTCTATTGCTTATTTCATGTTGTGTTATACTTAGATCGTCAACGGATTAGGTTTTTTGTTGAAAATTCATAGCTTAAACCTAGAATTTTGTACATTCGAATTCTGTTGTTGGAGGAAAGTTTCTATGCATTACTAGGGTTTACTGGTTAAAAATTGATTGCACGATTTTGTAATGTGAAAACTTCCTTTTGTTTTGTTGTTTTGTCTTTGATTGAAGTAGATTTTGTTTTGTGTCCAACTTTATGAGTTGTTGCTTTCAGTTGTACAACTCTGAAACTCATCGTGTAGAACATTTGAACAATGATTGGGTAATCCAACATGGATTATAAAGTTGCCTTTTGTCAGTATTAGATTCGTATACATTTTGATTAAGCTCGTTATGCAGTGATTTGTTTTTCGGTTATGCAGTACTTCAATTGGATGTTATGCATATGTTGAACATTATGTGATGTAGTGTCATGTGCGAGTTATAGTTATGCACTTAGAGTGTAATATGTTATGCAGTGATATGTGTTTCGGTTATGCAATATTTCAATTGTATGTTGTGCAACTGTTAAACAATATGTGATGCATTGTGATGTGCAGGTCATACTTATGCACTTAGAATGTAATACGTTATGCAGTTATATGTGTTTCAGTTATGCAATATATCAATTGTATGTTGTGCATATGTTAAACAATATGTGATGCAGTGTGATGTGCCGGTCATATTTATGCACTTAGAGTGTAATTCTTTACGTAGTGATATGTGTTTCAATTATGCATTATGTAACGTATTTCAATTTTATGTTGTGCAGATGTTAAATATTATGTAATGCGGTGTGATGTGCAAATCATAGTTATGCATTGAGATTGTAATATATTATGAAATGATCTGGTGTTATATTATGTTTTGTGCTATGTCATGAGTTTGTTATGCGAAATAATTCGTACACGTTTGTTTCATTGCTAGGTGCAGCACCAATCAATATGTCTTCTGATAATGACTTCGTCGAATTATCGGACAATAATAACCCAAATATGTCAATAATCCTGGATTTGTCACGCCGATGCAGTCCGAAGAAACTTGTCAAGGTGTTATCTGGATTAACCCCGATGCAAAGGCAAGTCGTATACGAGATCGAAGTTGGAGGTCTATTTGACCTTCAAATACTAAAGGTTCCTGGAAAATTGGCTCACTAGTATGTTTTCAATTTTGAACCCATATCTTGTAGCATCATCATGGACTATGGTAGCAAGGTTCGGCTCACAAGGGATGATGGTAGCAAGGTTCGGCTCAAAACGAAACAAATATAGCAAAGGTGCAGTCGAAGAAAGATATATACTAAGAGATGAGAAGCTGCGTAGAATCCGCAATATAAACCATGCTGACGCTGCATGTAGAGATGAGCCAATTACATCTACCGACCCATTGAAACGCAAAGGCCATGCTGGCTGTTGCATAAAACATAGCAAAATCAATGGCGTCGTTCATGCAGCTAGTGTCGGATGCACCAAAAAATGTGAAATCAAACGGGGTTTTCAATTGTGCAAAACTCAAGTCAACTCAGATGTCCACCCTCCACAGAATGTTTTATCAACAACGATGGTATCCCTATGTTGCAGAGACTGTCCTTCGACAACTTTCACAATCCAAAATGGGATAGGTGTCTCAATTTTATTTTAGACGTGTGGGATTCGATCCAAAAACCTGAATGGAACAATAACCTGACTCAACTGCATGCTAGTTTAATCGTTGTCAACACATCGCGAGACAGTGAAACCTAATTCGTCCAACGTGATCCAAAAATATAATGTAAATTTTTTTATGCAATGATCTATTTTTCGGTTATGTAGTATTTCAATTGGATGATATGCATATGTGGAATATTATGTGATGCATTTTGATGTGTAAATCATATTTATGCATTTGGAGTGTTATATGTTATGCATTAATTTGTGTTTTAGTTATGTAGTTTTACAATTGGATGTTATGCAGATGTTGAATATTATGTGATGCAGTTTGATGTGCAAGTCATAGTTATGCATTTGGATTGTAATATATTATGCATTCATTTGTGTTTCGGTTATGCAGTATTACAATTGAATGTTATGCAGATGTTGAATATTATGTGATGCAGTTTGATGTGCAAGTCATAGTTATGCATTTGGATAGTGATTTTATGTTTCGGTTATGCAATATTACGATTGGATTTTATGGAGATGTTGAATATTATATGATGCAGTTTGATGTGAAAGTCATAGTTCTGCATTTAGATATAATTTTTTTTTCTTTAATGTCCTGTCAAAAAGATATGTCATGCATTTACTGAACATTGGTGTTATGCATTATATATCAATTATCTTGTGCATTATAAATCAATTATCTTATTTGGTAACATTCATGTGTAGGGAAGGAGAAAGTTTTGAGCACCGACGTTGGTAGCGTTAATCCTAATCCAGCAGATAATACCACCCGACCAATGGATGAAATGTTTGAAGGGCCATCATTCAACTTGGGTTTCACTTAGGACCCACTGTTCAATTGTGGAGCATCTGTGCAAGCTAATTTGGTGGGTGAAATGTTTTATATAGTTGATTTGAATATTTGGTTACTAATTTTATTTATAAATTTTTAGGATGCCAAGGTTGATCTTCGGGGATAGACCAACATCCCCTATTGAACCAGTTCAATTGAATTTTGATGTTTCAAATAAGTTACATGATCTATTTCAATGATATAATCTCATGTCTTATAATGATCCATGAACATAAAATAACATGTATTATTTCTTTTTCTTTATGTCATTAAAGGCCCAACCAAAGAGGAAAGGTTGAGAAAGTTAGCTCTTAAGTCTACACCATCAATGAGTGTTAGTGATAAGGGGATGATTGGTGCGGAATGTAACGACCATGACCATGTAGAAATCGAGGGATTGCTCGATACTATAAAAAAATAATTAAGCTACTTTTTGTTTATTTGATACGATTATTTTTAATCAACCAATGATATGACATGTGTTTCTTTTTAGATTGATGGGGAGGACAACCGTACAGCGATCCTGTTTTTAACGGTGGTAATGCCTGTTCCAAAAGTATCCCCTTATACAAACATTACCTTTAGATAATAAAATACACCTAACGTGTTTATTGCGATAAATTGTGTTTAGCATTCCGATAAAGCTGCACAATGCATGGCTACTGCATCTGAAAACCCGGCTCCAAAAAAACCCAAAACGATGATCGATGCTCCTTTTCATCCAATGGAAAGAAGGACAAGGGATGAGCGAAGGGTCACGACAGTGCTATGTCATCGTTCAATGAACGACCAATCAACCCGATGCTCAAGCTTTCTACAGAGGAGAAAGAAATTTATTTCTGGATTCTCAACAGTGCAGTAGATGATGAGTAAGTTTATGCTTGGTTGTGCATTGTGTGTGTACAATATCATGCAATATTTGAATGAACGTTCTGCATAATGATTGTTATACGTTATATGTGTAAACTAGTATGCAATATTAACATACTATCTTACGCATTTGTAATGCTTCACATTTTGCAGTGACCGAAATAATGTTATGCAATATGATTGTTGTGCATTAAGTAGACAGTATTAACATACTATATTATGCAATTTTAATGTTTCACATTGTCCAGTGCCCAAAATAATGTTATTCAATATAATTATTATGCATTAAGTATGCATACCATTATGTAGAAATTATATGTGTTGTGCATTATATGAAAATTTTAAATATGTGCGATATGTAAATATTGTTATGCAATATTTCTATGCTAGTACCTTATATGCATATTTTGTATTGTAATTAAATTGATTCGAAGAATCAACAATTTATGTAGGACATAGGAGTTGTTCATATGTCATTCAAGTAAGATGTATCAGAATGATGTGCAATCATTCAGGTCAGGGTGGTACATATCTGCCAACTCTGTGAACTCGTGGTGCTCCATTTTGAATGTTCTGGAGAATTACAGATCACCCAACCTTTCAAATTCTACTTTTTAGTGTACACAACGGTACGTGCATTTCTCTTACACAATATGCTTTGAAATAAGTAAATCCTGAAAACATGATTTGTATGCAGCCTCATACGTTGGTCAGCATACCCCAAGGCTGGAACAATGCACAAGTGTTCGATAAATCCACCGAGAATGTGGACGGAGAACTTACAGAGGCAAAATGTTCAAACTTCCCTATAGTTGATATTGTATAACATCTTCCAAACAACATAAATTACCACAAACACTTAAGTTTTTATATACTAAAATCTAAACTAGTTCAGGTTTTCTTCCCGATATTGGATAAATCTCACTTCTACCTGATAGTTGTTGATTTTAAGGGGAGTCGTGTGTCCATCATAGACATTTCCAATGCAGTAGACGACGAGGACCTCACCGTCAAATATAGGGACATGCCCAAACAAATAGTAATTCACCAAAATGCCTTCAAATTCACAATATATACATTGAAGAAGTTTCTTTTAACAAAAAATCAATTGTTGTGCAGATCAAGATGTTTAATTATATTTGGTGCGAGGAGATATTGCCCCACGGGCCAGTACTCTCGAGAGTTTGCCCGTCGAGAGGTTGAAAATGCCATGGCGAAACGAAGATAATAAGGTCAACTGCGGCATCTACTGCATGAGGCACGTGGAGACATTTTTCTGGGCAAAGGGTCAAAGATTGAACTCCTGGGTTTAGGCCAGCAAATGCGAAGCAAATACGATTCTTCGGGGCAAAATATGCACAAAGTTGCTAACCTCGACGTACAATGATGTGAACAAGGATAACGTCGTATTTGCCAAGACCCACTTCGGAGCTCAGAAACAATATCAATTGTCAAATATCAAAAAATTTGTGATCGATTATGAGTGTCCAGAACAAAAGCATTAACCAAAAAAACCCTTGTTACTAAGTTATGTATTTATATACACACAACCTACTTTGTTCTTGGAAGTATGTATAAAATGTAGAAACAAGACAACCCAACCTACTTTGTTTTGTGTATGTATAATGCTATCAGTGTTATACATTTTCCTTTCGAATTGTTATACATGTTTTTATGTTGGGCATTATGCAGGGATATAAGTTTACGTTATGCATCAAAGTTTGCATATTGGTGTTATGTGCATAATTTGTGAAAAGTACTATGCATAGATATAGCTATATGTTATAGCATCAATGATCGCATATTGTTGTTTTGATATACACTATGCATAATATTATGTATACGTTGCGAATGGTAACCTATTACAATTTAACTCAATATTTCAAAAATTTACACAATTTTATCATATAAAAAAAATAAATCAAAACACAATATTACTGAAACACAACATTTTGTAATATTATTGGTGTTATGCATATTTTTTGGTATACGTTATGCATAAATTTGTGAGTGCGTTATGCATGATGGTATACACACGTGGTGAATGGTGATCTAATACAATTGATTTAATAAAAACGTATTACACAAATTTACATTAATGAACAAAAAAACAACGTTATGCATTAAACAAGCACATATTTATGCATATGAGTATGTTGTATCTCTGCAGTTAGATACGACCCTAGTAAACAAACCAAACAAAAATATCCATAAAAGCAACAAAAAATAAACAGAAACATTTCTTCGCCTCAACATCTCCCCATATACTGAACCATAAATAAACTAAAGCAAACTAACATTTATTCTTATTCTTTATTTTATCACAATTCCTCAAATCATGGTGGCCCTTCTCACCGCATTTTTTGCACATCCTTTTTGGTTTGTTTGATTCACGGATCTTCGCATCCTTCTTCGAAAATTTTCTACTGCCGCTACCCTTTGTCTTTACAATGTCTGGCGATTGAACCTCAATATTCTTAGGAAATGCAATTTCATAAAAATCTGCAATCAACTTGTTTTTTTCAGCCGCCAAATCCAACCCTTTGTCACCTATTATCGCATCTCTACCATCTTCGACAATGGCCAAGAACTTTGAAATCTTGTTGCAATCGCCATCAAACATATGCATGTACTTATAAAGCAACGACAACAACCTGTTGGAAAGCCTCATGTCCTCATCTAATGCAGCGTAGAGATCAAGTTCATCCGCCTTGATGTCATGCGCAGCAATCAACATATGAGTTTGCTTCCATTTTATACTTGTATGCTTTTCTGGGATATAAGAAATGTTTTTATTCTTCATTATGAAGAATACATGGCTACACAAAAAACCCATACAATTTGCATGAACACTTATATGAATCTGCGTTAGCATCATGCCTCACAACGATATCCATATCATGTATGTCGATCACCTTATATGTCTCCAAGTCATCACCAACACTCATATCCTCCAAGCGACACCCGAAACACGCATCCTCAATCTCCGACTTCACATTCTCAAACATAAATGATATATATACACCAGCAACATGCTTCTCAAGACCAATGTTGGTCTTTAACTCCGAAATATTTGATTTATCCCGATAGTTGAGCCTCAAGTTGTTGTGTCTTTG
This sequence comes from Ocimum tenuiflorum, assembly GCA_001278415.1. NCBI lineage: Eukaryota > Viridiplantae > Streptophyta > Magnoliopsida > Lamiales > Lamiaceae > Ocimum > Ocimum tenuiflorum. The sequence goes on along the minus strand of AYJT01008671.1, from coordinate 2,659 downwards.
TGCATCCAACGCATTGTTGTAACGCATAAAAAACTCCATCAAATTTGACCGCGACCTCGTATACCTTTTATAAAAACTATTCTCACACTCCAAAATCGACATGGTCCTCAACTTCCCACTAAAGCTGAAATCATGGAAATATGTCGGAACCCAAAACTTTATGGCCTCAAACATTCATTATCCGAAAACCCATAATTTGTCATTATATCATTCCATATTCAATAAAAATCTGCTGGCTCTAACATATCTGACCACACACATCCGATCAACTCCTTCTTGAAATCCTCATCTGCCCGGAGCTCCTTCAATATCTTCTCAGCCAGTTTAAACATGATATGCCACATGCACCAACGATAGCATATGCCTTTTAGTGCATCCGCCACTGCAACCTTCATTCTGAAATCTTGGTCAGTGATTATCATTCGTGCGGCTTCGCCAACAATTTTTACACATCGTTCAAACAACCAAGTGAATGACTTTGCATCCTACTTGTTCAGCAATCCAGCACCAAATGTAACTGCCCTCCCATGATTGTCTTAAACAGTGAACAGGGAAAATGTCATGCAATACCTGCATTACACTCATGTAGACAATAAGTCCGACATAATTCACATCATATTATACATAACATACTATATAACAACTGCATAACAACGAACATTAAAATTGCATCATTCATCAAAACCCTAAATAATCCATTTAACCACACAAGACAATCTTATGCATACCATAATACGTTATGACTGCATATCGGAAAATAAAACCCCAATCATCCATCTAATCACGCAAAAAAATCGCATAACTCATTCATAATTGATAAGGGAACTCAGAAATAAAACTCACTTGTGCGTAGAGTAAGTAGTGTCAAACGCAACAATCTCTCCAAACATGTTGTAGGTCTTTTTCAATATAGCATCACACCAAAAAAGTTTTTTAAGCTTGTCATGGCAACCTGTTTTGTACGCGTAGGTAAACCCATTACACATCTCTCTCTTCCTTTTCATCTCGCCAAGCAACATTTGTGCATCTGCCCCATCAACAAAACACTCTGTATCACGTACAGAGTTTCGAACTTCGGTTAAGGTACAGCCAACCCCAAACTTGCCACCGAGCAATTGCTTCGTAAGTCTATGCACATGAGTTGGACCAATACTAGCTTTTGCACAATCAAGAATGAATTGTTGGTCTATCACATCCATAACGTGATTCACCTTCATGAAACTCTTGTATTTGTCCTCAACTAATTCGTGGTTGTGCCCTTCTTCAAATTTATCAACCACATAGCGTCTGCCTGACATGTGTTTAAACACAATGCGAGCATTGCATCCACACCTAATCGATTTAGTACGTCATTTTTTTAAGTTTTCCTTGTTCATCAACAACATCTTCCACAACATCATTCTCTTACCCCTACCGATTGCATACCACATACCTCCATACAAGTAATCCACCCAACCCGATCCCCGCTCCAACGCATGTATCAAACCCACCGACCCTTTCATATTCAACGTAAGACTGCATTGCTTCATCCAATGAATTGTATACTTTGCCCTTATATGGTTTCAAGTGGCATCACACACTGGATAGTATAAAACTGTAGACAACAATACAGAAGAACAAAAAGTAATGCGCAAAGACTATATGCACACGGTGTTATATACAATCTGCATAACGTCAAACATGGATTCTGCATATCAATACTTTTATCTGCTTCATCCGACTCCATATTGTCAGCCAACTATGTTAATCAAGAATATAATTCTGTTTGATTCATGCAAGCTAGGTCTAATATAATTATATTACGGTGGTTATATCTGTTGATTCATTATTAGCGATAATTAAGGAAGTAAGATCATGGAGTTATTTGTGGAGGTTGGTTGTTATGGAATAAATCTCGCACCTATTTAGATTTTTTATCAAATCCTATGAATGCCCCTCGCTTAATATCCAACCGCTATTCAACAACCCTCACCCAACCATTGGATCTAGGAAAATTAAGGGCATGCATTTAAAATCATTTATCATGCCAAAATAGTTTAACATTTGATCACAACTCTATCTCTCTCTCTATATATATATATGGGGTAATATTCAAGAGAGAAAGGATTTCATGTGATAAATACTAGTAGATCACAGGCCGTAGATCAATTGAAATGGACGGGCATGATTTATCCCGCATTTCATATTTTTGTTATGCATATTTAACACATTTCGTTAAGCATCAAGGGTAAATATGTCACAAAATTTTGCACGTATCTCTTCCGGATTTCGACAGTTCCGTAATCATGGGATGTGACATCTTTATTAATATCTTTTCCCTATATAATTCAGAATTATAATTTACACATCATATTGCACCACTTAATATTCAATATACACACATAATAATTTCATATTATCAGTATAAAACGCGGCTTCCATATCAATATGCATCACATAATATTTCATATATGCATAGCACTAAATAATAATTATGCATAACACAAGCACATATAACTACATAGCATATTACACTTTGTATGCACAACTAAAGTATGCATATTGGCATCACACAACGTACGATATATGTATCACAGTCATTTGTAAAGATGCATAACAGAATTTTATCATACTATATCCTAAATGCAAAACATAACGTTAAATATATACATAACTACAT
>AYJT01008648.1:0-11723 GCA_001278415.1 Ocimum tenuiflorum | reverse complement strand
ACACATTTTCTTGGATAAAAATACACCCAGCCAACCAAAAGAACCTTCTTTAGATGCTACAAAATTGAAACATGAAAAAGAGAGGACCATCAACCAATCCAATCTTTGACAAGTTCCTCGGTTTGTGCCCTGACATATTTATCATAGCTCTCAATTCTAAAGCATCCTTAAAAAATCTACACAGCAAGTGCACAAGAAACACAATACATTATAAACCCTAAACCCTTGAATCCTGACCAATATATTATAAATTTCTTCGATATAAATAGTAAAAATCACAATATCGATCGTTTTAACGAATTGAGGTTTATTTAGACAAATATACTCTATCGCCATCGACAAACCACGCCGACAAAGACAAATGATGCATTTATATTAACACCAATATGCCGTAGCCCAATTGGCTAACCACCTATCTCCCTCTACACACGCACACAGCAGGTTTTACACTCAATTAGGGCGTGTGAGAACCATAAACGGGCATTTTAGACGAAAGAATTAATTTTTTCTTGGATCGTGAGAAGCAAAAGAAAGAAAGAATGAAATTCGAAAATGCATACCTGCACAAGATTTAATAGTGTGGATCTTGAGGAGCAAAACAAGAACACTTGCCAAATGAGTCATGTCCCCTGCCAACCTAAATATATTCATCTTCTCGCCCTTTTCTTCTCTCACTCGCTCTGTAAATCAACCAGAAAAATATTTGCTTGTGATTGTGATTCCTCACAGTCCCAGAAAATAGCTGATATTTTTCAACAGTTTTGGCTTTTTTTTTTCCGGTTCCGTTTCAGTGTCCGAAGCTTTTGTTTGTGTAATATTTCCTTTTTTTAATTTCAGAAATGACAGTAATTTGTAAAAATCATCTCAGAGATTTTTTTTTTTTTTTGACAGAAAATCATCTCAAATTGACATGTTTTCTCTCATTTTTAATTTTAGTAACAGCAATAAATTATTATATTAAATTTATTTTATTTTTCTTTTGTTTAAAATATGTCCACATTTATCATGAACATAAAATATGAATCATTTATTTTTGGGATTCTTTTAATTTCATATATGATTTATGAGATTTTAATAATAATTTATTCATTTCAATTTAAGTTCATGAAAGCATTTAAACTTTATTACATCTTAATTTCTTCTTAAACGAATGAAATTCTCTATTGATTGGCATAATCACAAGCAACAAAACTGGGATATTGATTTGTTATATTGTAATTAGATCAAATACATTTTAATTAAATGTTACCATTAGGTTGCCGAAAAAGATTAAATTTTGATATTATCCTCAACTATGTGTCATCGTGGAGGCTCTGGATCCCCTGTTACATAACGGTATTACACATTGTGTTACGTTACTTAGATTATTGACAAGTGTACAAATCAAAGAAAATTAGTTATAGTAGAATCTTTTTTTATTAGGGATGTAATTTATCTCCATTAATTTGTACGCTTATCAATAATCCAAACAATATAACTCTCAATAACATCTTTCAACTCTATATATAATATAATCCCATTCCACTGAAATTTTCAATTATTGTGGCAACATAGAAAGCATATGGGAAGGTCATCCCTTTGGCATGAAAATTGAGCATAATGAGTTAAATCTTGCATTCGTTCTGACCATTGAACGCAATTTGTAATACAAATATTTGTCCATAATGTACTTTTTAGTACGTACATGGGTCCTTGGTTCTATAGTTTTTCTATACAACTACATACATTATACTATTTAAGGAATCTACCAAGACATTAATTAACACGGCACAATCGGTCAAGGTCATCTTCTTGTAGAAAATTGGGCTGGGCTTGTTGTCAGCAATCTTGGGTAGGAACTAGTTCTCCATCTCCAGTGTTGTTGGGTAGAAACATCTTATGACTTTTGAGTTCACGTGTTCAGATGAAATTGTTGTTGCATCATCATAGAAGCATATTTTTTATTGTTGAATGTTGTTGTTGCATGTGAATATATGAAAATTTATTGTGTTGGAATTGTAGTTTACAAGTGAAGCAAGGAAACAAAAGAGCATACATGGAGATTACAAAATTTACAACAAATTCACGCAATCATGTCGACCCAAATAAATCATCCAGAATGCGCCTTAGCTTGCTGTGATCAAAATTTTAATTTACCATTGAATTAGGTTCCTTCAATTTACCATTAATTTTTTGTAAACTGCTTCCAAAGGTAAACTTTTTTGACGATTAGTTTTAATCACATGTTTAAAGAAACTAGTTAGAATTGCGTACAATGTACCTAAAAACCCTCTTTGTTTTAAGAAGATTGAATTGTAAACAATATAATTTTTATATATTTTAGTCATTTATTTGTATAAAATATTATATTAATAGCATGATATTTGTCGGTCTAAATTAGTAGATAAAAAATAATGGATTCATTTAATCAAACAATTTATTGTACTTGTATGTATTCATCATTAATGAAATTATATATAATTAAATATTTAATATTATTTTAAAAATATTATTTAATGGAATTGTAGAAATAGTCAATGAATTTGGTAACAATTAAAATAATTAGAAAGAGTAAAAATTGATACAAAATATTTTATATTCATATGTCTGAATAATTTACTTTGTTAATCTAAAATTTGTAAAGTCAATCTTTTTGTTGTTTGATGTTGAATGATTTAGATCATTTTTATCATTTTTATTAAATATCAAATTATCGTAGTTCAATATTTCAACATATTTTTCTTTTCTTGTTTATGACATATTTGAAATTATAGTATAATCTTTATACTAGTTTTCATTGTGATATTTATTTTTACATTTTTTTTCCACTCATTGCAATTTTACAATTAATTTTATATATTCTTCCATTTTAATTGGCTCCATTACAATCTAAATATTTATCTTATTTTTTTTATTTTAGTTTGGTCTCTTCAGTTATTACAATTGAGAATTTTTTGTAATTCACTTGGACCATAATGTTTTGATCTATATTGACTAAAAGAATTAGTCATTTATTATCTTTGACTTTCTCATACTTGTTTGAGATAATTAATCTAAAATTTTAAAATAATCCGAGTTGTGAAATAATAATATATTTTAACTTTGCAAAATTGTCTTTGGTTGTACAAATTCAAAAATTATATAATATATTATATTATAATTACATTTCTCTAATACTAAATAATGTACCAAACAAATAGTATTAAAACAAATAAAATATATATTATATTATAATTATAGATATAGATATATACAATTCTAGTGAATAATATTAACAAATTAAATATGAATTATATTATATATAGATAATCACATTATTACAATTGGAATTAAGTAAATATTTAATAGGGATAAAATAGGGAACAAACAATTTAGATGAAATATACACACTTTTATAATGGGTATAGATCTAGTAAAATAACTCGTGAGGCAAAATAAGGTTTTAAGTTTTCATGTTTTTAGATACGATAAAATTAGGTTTTAAAGTAGTGTTTGATTTAACTGTCAGAAATCACTATGACTATGAGTTTGATAGTAAAGTGAATGATTATGGGTTTGGGAATGAAATTCATCGAGTTAAAAGAGTTTTGTTGATTCCCAAATATTAGAGAATCAGGGTTTTGTTGATTCCCAAATATTAGAGAATCATTCCCAAAAATTCATTCATAAATCTCCAATCAAATAATTTATTTCGGATTTCATTCTATTTTCTCATTCCAAACTCATCAATCAAATGCCAGCCAAGTGTTCATTTATTTTTCAATTTATTGGTTTAAAGAAAGAGAAAAGAAAAAAGAAATTCCCTTCATACACGAGGGAGCCGCAAATCTAGCCAATTACCCGAATTGCCTCATCACCACATGGAATATTCCATTTTCATGCGAATAATCTTGAAAGGATACCACTGGAATAATGGAATAGAGTTCGATCTCAGGCTCCGAAAATAATTTACAAAACGGATTTTCTGTTTTACGTATACGAATGGCATCTAATTATTGATTTTGGATTTGCCCATAAATGACGATTTCGTCGTGTTTTCAAATCTGTAACAGACATAACCGTTGATTGTCTGGTCACTACCCTACAAATTCTTCACGCCCACCCTCTCTTTCCATCTTGACTCCTTTTCTGCATCCTCCATTTTCTTCATTATATGTATATATGGACAAAGAGAGGGATTGTTTGTATTTTATAAACCATCCCCTCCTTCAAACAACTCCTTTTTCGGGGGCAATTGATAAATGCATAAGAGTGTTTTTTGCGGAAGCTCGATGTTCTTTGAAAAAGTTGCATTTCCAATCTGTTTTTCGTATTGATTAGTATATTCCTAATTTCGTTTGTCTCCCAAGGAAGGGACTGTTTTTGCTTTCAATAAAAGTCTCGGCATCTTCTCTTTCCCCCTCCTCTTTGAAGTTTCTTTTCTCTTCTCTTTTCTTTTTTCTGATTTGGGCTTAGTTTAGTATTCTCGAGGAAAGAAATGGCCCTGCAAATTGGAAATATATCGGCTGCAGTTTTTGTTCTTCTTCTGTTGAATATATTTCAACTTCATTGTGAAATTCCCACAACCCTTGATGGACCCTTTGATCCTGTCACTGTTACATTGGATGAGAATTTTAGGGGAAATGCGATTGATTTGCCTGATACCGACCCCAGAGTGCAAAGGGATGTTACAGGATTTGAGCCCGAACAAATTTCAGTTTCTCTCTCTTCCACTTACGATTCTGTCTGGATTTCTTGGATTACAGGTTACAATTTCTTGTTTTGAACGCTACGCTTTTTTCCATTACTTTTTTATGTTGGGGTAAAGCAAGGATGAATGCTACGATATGCTTTATTTTATGTCGATATTTTCCTGCAAATCCATTTACGAATTTCTTGAAATGCAATATCAACTTTGGTGATGACCAAGTTAAGGAATTGAGCAGAGTTCTTATTCCAAAGTGTTGCTTGTTTTGTTGTTGCCATCTTGATAGGTTTTAGAAAATGATGGAAAAAATATAGACTAGATGGTCCTCTACACTCATAATGGGTGAGAGACCCGGCCGGGTTCAAACGATTCCAATATTATATTCCACAACTCAAGAAAGAAAAGAAAGTGATGATGGCATTTTATCTGCAGGGGAATATCAAATTGGTGACAACATAAAACCATTGGACCCAAAGAGCGTTGCAAGTGTGGTTTACTTTGGAAAGCTAAGATTTCCGATGCTTCACAAGGCTATCGGCGAATCTCTCATCTATAATCAACTCTATCCTTTTCAAGGACTTAAGAACTACACTTCTGGAATCATTCATCATGTCCGTCTCACAGGTATGCTGGAAGGATTTTCGAATTCTTTAGCCTGCTCCTGTAAGATGCTAGTTAGTCTTTAGTTGATGGAATTCATCTCATTCATCAATCCTTTAGCTTCTATCGTTGAGATGGTGATATCATTTTTATGGTGCAGGTTTGGACCCTTACACGCTGTACTACTACAAGTGCGGTGATCCTTCTATACCAGCAATGAGCCATATTCATTATTTCAAGACAATGCCAGTTTCTAATGTGCAAAGTTATCCAAGTAGAATAGCTGTCATTGGAGACCTCGGTCTCACATACAACTCCACTTCCACCATTGATCATGTCACCAGCAACAGGCCTGATCTAGTTCTCATGGTTGGAGATTTGTGCTATGCTAACTTGTATCTTACAAATGGGACCGGCTCTGATTGTTATTCTTGCTCTTTTCCCAATACTCCTATACACGAGACTTATCAGCCACGCTGGGATTACTGGGGAAGGTAGCTATCACCTCCATTATCTCTTTATTAGTAATCTTTTGGAGTTTCTTCATTGTTTCTAATGTGCTATCTTTTCAGATTTATGCAGCCACTGACATCGAAAATCCCTATAATGATGGTGCAAGGGAACCATGAAATAGAGGAACAAGTTCACAGTCAGACTTTTACTTCCTTCACATCTCGATTTGCATTCCCACATAAAGAAAGTGGATCTTCTTCCCCGTTCTATTATTCATTTAATGCAGGAGGCATACATTTCATAGTCCTAGGTGGATATGCCGCTTACAATAGATCAGGTAACTAAAAAAAACCCCATCAAATCTCAGCATGGTAATTGGTGGAGTTGGTCTTTAATTCTGTGTCATCTTTGTTGACCACAGATGATCAGTACAAATGGCTGGAAAAGGATCTAGCTAATGTTAACCGACATGTCACTCCGTGGTTAGTAGCTACATGGCACCCCCCCTGGTACACCACCTACACCTCACACTACCGAGAAGCTGAATGCATGAGAGTTTCTATGGAAGATCTTCTATACCAATATGGCGTCGACATAATCTTTAACGGCCATGTAAGTATCATCACATTAGTTCATAATTTCTTATGCCATTCTTTAGCCAACCAACTGAATTTAAAACAAAAAAATCCAGGTTCATGCCTATGAGAGGTCAAACAGAGTGTATAACTACACCCTGGATCCGTGTGGGCCGGTCCATCTATCAGTTGGTGATGGTGGGAACAGAGAGAAAATGGCAACTACTCATGCTGACGATCCAGGCAACTGCCCTGAGGCATCGAGCACACCAGATGAATTCATGGGGGGATTCTGCGCATACAATTTTACATCAGGGCCAGCTGCTGGTAACTTCTGTTGGGACAGACAACCTGAGTACAGTGCATACAGGGAAGCTAGCTTCGGCCATGGGATTCTCGAGGTGAATATGTTTTCTTTAGTTTATTTGATGGTTTGTTCTTGTGGTTTTGGTATCGTCTTATTGACAATTTATCGACAGGTGAAGAATGAGACGCATGCTCTTTGGTCCTGGCATCGTAACCAGGACATGTACAATGAAGTTGGAGATCAGATTTACATTGTTAGGCAGCCGGAAAAATGTCCTGTTAAACCAAAGGTAATCAAACTTTTAGAAACTGATATCCTAGATGGAGGTGCTGTGATGATCTAATTCCAAACATACATCATTTTATTCCCACTGCAAATAGTATGGTATTATTAGTTGGCTTTGTTAGTTCCTTTACATTTTGATGAAATTTAGATCAAAATCCAAATTTTAAAAAATCTCTGGTCTGGTTGCAGAAGCGGTTTTAGATTGTGGTGCATTTGTAAGGAGATTTATTTGAATGCCATGCCTTTTTCTATCGATGTCAAGGTTCTTTCCAAGGAATTACCCTTCCGATGAGGCTCAAGGACTGGATTATCCCAAATGCCTTTTTGAATGAATGAAATCTCATTCCAATTCCAATTATAGTTCTTCCCACTTCTTATAGTTCGGAGTTTCTATCTTATAACGACGTTTTACAAAACTCAGGAATCATTAATAACCCAAATTCCTGCAAGAATCAGTATGAAAGAACCCATTACAAATTTTAGAAAATATTTAATTTCATAATAACATTATGAGTTGGGACAAGGTTACGATTTTGCCATTCGATTATTCTCGCCTGAGCAATTTTAACTCGATTTTTTTAAAGAAAAAATTAACTCAATTTCAATCTTTTGGAACTCGCATTTTTCTTTACGTGTACTTAAGAAAAAAAAAAGGCATTTAATAAAGACTAATTTGAAGTCCAGGTGAAAATGAAATAAGCACAATATGATGTGTTAAAGGAGATCTAGTTTACAATATTTCACTCACTCTGAGTATTCATTAATTCTCGAACACTGTACATGGATAATCTCATTCATCAGATACAGTCTAGAGTGCTCCTCTTATTATTGATTTTATGAAGAATTGGATTTAGTGGGTTCAACCAAAGCTTCATCTCAAAAGACATGGAGTAGTTACAATACTTACATATTGCCATCTTTACTATGTCAAATGCATAAATAGTCACTTTTTTGTAAAAATGTATTCACAAAATAGTTAAATTTGTGTGATCTACCTATTTCACCCTTGGAAAGTGCATTTGGAATTGATTTGTGACATGTTTGAATTTCAGCTGCTGGCAATTACTGAAACCAATGATGTGAACAAAGTTTTAATTATTTTCGTATTACGAGAGTAATGTTTCTTACCTATTACAACATGGTTCCAATATAGTAATCCGCTTTACACACACATAATAATTTCTTTCGTGATATAAATGCTATGGGATAAATCTATGATTCACAAAATTTAACGTTGAGGTTTGGAGCGATATACAGTTATAATTTTTAATTTTCATGTTTTAAAGCAAATGAGATAGTTAACATGAATTACTTACGTTGTCGTTACACAATTATTTTTTTATCTCTCTTCTTTTCTCTCGATATTCTAAAATTATATAAAACGTCGAATTTTAAAACATAACTTCAGTTTAAAAATTCTTGATGATCATTTAGACTTTTAGATAATTTTAATGATATAATCATCATCATTCTTTAGTCATATTGTGGTAGAGGAGGTATACTATTACCGCCCAAATGATTTAAACTAGTTAACCTACTCATTTGATTTAATTTTACCCAATTAAATTTGAATCTGAATCATGAGAATAAATTATTTAAATCCGTATCAATTATTTAAATCGAGTTTTTGTCATCATGGTAAATGAGTAAGAAGTGTCCTAGTAAATTCTATATAATAAATAGAGAATAAGTATTAAGTGGAAGCCACTACAGGTGAAGAAGGGCAATATTTAGATTCACTCGTTTTATTTTACAATTGTGTTTTTTGAGGAGTTTGCGCGGTGGCACAAGCAGATTTTGTACGGAACGAGGCATTCGATTCCTGTAATTGGAGCATGTCTAAAATAGGAACATTATCTAAAATTTGAGAAGTTTTTCTTTTTAATTTCATTTGAATTCATCTAAACGATTCTAATGGCTCATTCATGAAATTATCATTACGCACGGTTTGCGGCTGTCTGAAAAATATATAAGATGATGTCTCTTGTTAGATTGTCTAAATAATTAGACGAATTAATTATTTCATTTGATCCGATCATACCCTATTCATTTTAATTTGGATCAAGTGTGTTATTTAAGTTTGCCTAAATGATTTAAGCTACCTAACACAAATTTTTGCCCATAAATAAATATTCATACCTAGGGGTAAAACAAAGTTAAAGAAAAAAGAACTATTGCAAAATTTGGAGAGTAATTATAGCTACCATTTTTTTGGGTACTTTGGACAATTATACCTACTGCACCATACCCAACAAAAGGAGTATACTAAACAAAACATTTTTCCCCTTCAAAATCAGTAGATGTCATGAAAATATGATAGGAAATGACACCTTTTCATGTGAGGTATACACATTTTATTTTATTGGTGTTTTAATCTATCCCAAAGATGGAATGAGACCTAAGATCCCTTTTAGGTTTCTAAATTTTTTGGTGAAATCATGTCATCATTGGGGACCATCCTACTCTATATAAACTATATATATAGCATACGTATTATTTATCATCACCAGCCTCGGCAATTGGGCTTATAAATTTATCTAAGGTTACGCAATATGAATTAATCTTTTTGTTATTGTGCGAGATGTGACATTAATGATACATATTATAGCTCTAAAAGTAAACTTTTTTTAATTGGCCCTGTATAAGTGGAAATATTTTAAAATGTGAAGTGGTTGCATCGTGACCAGAATTTTAAAATGGCACGTAGTCAACGACTCGTCATGCATATTTTTTTTAGTCTTCTACCACTGTAGATCAAATTGGAGGAATTATTGTCTAAACTTACAACAACTTCATAGTGGAGCCGTTGAGGATTGAGGATGGCTGCTAACAAACAGTAAATTATTTAATTTGCACAAGACAGGGATGTATTAGCATTCCACATTTTATACATTGGAGAATGCTTTTTTCCAAACCTCCATTCAATTGCTCTTTTGTCTCGCACACTATTCTAGGTATTGATCCCAAATGAAGAAAATTAGAGATAAAATCAAATACATGAGGAATTGCTTTAGTGGGATATGTAGAAGGCTATTTTGTGGAGTACTATACAAATCCTGTATCCAGAGCACCGGTTTCACTAGATCAAATGTGGTGGTCCAACGAAAAAACATTAATTGAGAAGTTCGATGCTACATATCTTTGTTTAAGTATAAATTAAAGATCATCTATATGGTAAAGATTTACACCAATTGTTGCAGTTGCTTTTGTTTAATTCGAAATTTATCACAAGAACAACAATTTTAAGAATTGAGTTCGTTGGATTAGCAACGTGAGATATTATAAAAGAAAATATGTTTTTTTCATCTTTCTTTCTACATCTCATTTGGGTATTTAATCCAAGAATTTTCGAAATCATTACATCAAATCACTTGAATATCTCATCAGATTTCGTACTTCTGTTATAATCCATTGTGACATTAACTCAGGAGCATTTATCTCTTACCACCTTAAATTTTTTCCCTAACTCGAGACTCTGGTTTGTTTTAGTTTGAAATGTTCCCATTAGCTTGACCCACATCCAGCTCAAGGACTTGTAGTTTGAGCTCGACCAGCTCAACTTCCAACTTGATCTCACCAAACTCAGCTCCCAGCTTGATCTCGCCCGAGTCAACTTCCTTTAGTTCGAGGACACTTTTCTTAGGCTCAACTCTCCCCTTTCGAGATTCTTCTTCGGTCACCTTTTGGGCCTTTCCAAACTACAGCTACTGAACAAGAAACCAGAAGATACAAAAAAAGCTAAGTAAAACCGGATGCATGGAAAGATGATGATTGTGATTTGTATGTTGCTACCAAAGAAAGTTCATTATCATATAACTGATGCAAAAACTATAAGGCAAATGTTAGATATTTTATTAAAGATGTATAACATGTCTAATTTCTTGGTTTTCTTGACCCTTTTCAGTGAGTACTTTGGTATTCCCTACTGTGTCTAGATCCCTCTATGCAATTCACTCCCAAACTTGCTAATTAAAGAAAAAGTACGAGCAACTTTGAGAAATAGTTACATAAGAATTTATACCTTCAACATCAATTTCTTCACTTTCAAGCATTGGCAGATGTTGTTTTTACAAGGCCAACAAGTATAATTTATGTAGAGAGAGTATAATTTACAGTGTTGGGATGTATTTTCAATAAATTACCACTTTTATGATTCTAGTAAGTATAGTTTTAGATTTATTTTAAAAGTAATTGTTGTTTTTTCATGGCCAAGAAGTACAATTTATTCATAACTCAAGTATAATTTACAGTTTCAGCAGGTATAGTTTATGACTCCAAAAAGAATAAATTTAAATTTATTTTAAAAACAATTTTTTTCTTTTTGCATGTTGAACAATTGTAATTTGTATAGAACGCAAGCATAATACACAATTCTGACAGGTATAATTTATGATCCTTATTTGAATTTGGGTCAACTTGGGGGAATGCTCGGATTTGAATTTAGATTATGATTTATTTAAACAAGTCTAATTCATTTAATTGTCTACTACGTGTTTTTCGCCGTATTAATTTTTATTCCAACAACACGTTTAAATCCGCTACAAGTAGTGGCTGCCCTGAAATTAGTGACATGTGGAACTGGCCAATTTTATTAAAAGAAAATACAGGTTTTTGCGAGCACTTTTTCCCCTGTTGTGCACCTAACTTTTATTTTGACATTTGGTGACTGATTTGGACCACAAAATTTCTTAGTGTTTGGTTGTCTAACTTATTATAACGATAATATTAATTAGAGAGCGATAATCTTGATTAATTAGAATAATCCAAAAGGTATTATGTATTTAATTGGTGGAAGACATGATGGTCGAAGTGTTGATGAGAAGATAGGGGCAAGTAC
>AYJT01008643.1:0-16030 GCA_001278415.1 Ocimum tenuiflorum | reverse complement strand
AAAGTAAAAGCAACTTTCAGCAACTTGGGCTTGCTTGCTTCAATAATATGGCTAAGTGAAAAAATAGACAGAATATATTAGCTTAGGCAAACCATGTGCTACTTAGCTTTAGATAGCTAAGCTAAGAAAAATAGCTGCACCATTAGAAGATTTCTTAATTTTAATTCAGAATAACTTCAACTAACAAAAGTAAACCAGGGATTGACGAGAATCTTCCAAGACCTCACAAGGTTGGACACTTGGGTAATTCTACTCTAAATAGTGTCCAACTTGCGGTGATCTTTCTCAATAATTTCTTGTAATTGAGGCTGATATATATTGGCATTGTATGTTACAAGATTTGACTTATTTCTAGATTAAATATATATTGAGAAAATTTTATCGCCATATCATATGTACAAGAATCACGTAATCAGATGACAATATGAAATTATCTCTAGATCTTAATAGTGGATTGATCCCTAACTATTTGGGGGTAAGTGCTCAGTCCTAATAAGCTCAATACTCGCTCATTTTGCATTGAATAAGAGATATATAATGCAAATATTAAAAACTAATTTTAATTAAGCATGTAAATATTTATGATTCTTGTAGATAAAAAAAAAGACAAAAATGACTCTCCAAGACATATAGTATAACATCAAAATGTCACACATGAGACATGCGTTGAGATGCTTGTTCATCCCCCCTTATGAGGATAACTAGATCAAGAAAGTGAATTTGGACTATGGCATGGAGGGAGAGTGGCTTGAGAATGTTGCGTCAATAAAGTGTATGATCAATCTGTGGTTCATATTCTGAGGTGAAAAAAATGGGTCCAAAATTAATCTAATTATTCTAATTTGATAATAGAGTTGGTAAAGCGCCTCCAGCCTCACCTCAAAGGCCACGTATATATGCCAGAAGAAAAGCCAAGAGTTATACAAATACCTTAATTGTGATCAAGACTTTCCTAATTCTTTACTACAAGATTAAGAAAAGACAGCCATGATTTCCTCACACCTATGATGCAAAAGTTAGTTTATTTAGCCACCTTTCTTGCTTAATAATTATTTTGATGATAATGTTAACTAAAGTTTTTGTGGGCTTTGGCCGAAATTAAATGCTGCGACACCCAATCATTGGATGGCCCACGTCTATATTAGGAATAAAGAAATCTGCCTAATGACTATAATTAGTATATTACAACTTTAATGACTAACTGTACTATTGTTTAAAGTCTCTCACCGAAAATTTACAATTTTACACTATTTTTCTTTTTAATACCCCGAAACGATATTCTCAATTTCAAAAAATTAAAATCTTCGAGCCTCAAATTGGTGATAAATTCACAGATTTGATTAAAGATAATAATTTATTTTCAATAAAAATATTTTGTTTATCTTAGCAAAAGCTTTTTGTTTTATTTAAAGGATCATGTTATAAAAGTTAGAGTGATATAGAAGTATGCGATATATATGTTTTAAATAAGTGAAATGATGAGTTTTGTTTGATAGAAGAATTGAAGAAAGAAGAATAATGGGTAGTGGCTTCATGTGGCTGATAGATAAATCACATGATGTTGATTAATAAACAACCTAAAAAAGTAAATCTAGAGTTTAAGCTGTTCTTGTCACTATCAGGCAAGAATATTAATTATTTATATTACATCTTCTATCTTAATAATCCCGAGGACCAGGAGAGACAAGGCTACACCTGTAAAGTTGTGATTGGTTCGTCAGTTTGAGATTGGAGGTCACGAATTTCTCAATAACTAATATGCCCAGCTTCTAATAATATGTCTGTCTGCTCACTTTTTATTATTTAATTCATCTTTCGCAAAACTATTTGTATATATACCGTTGGGGCTTCAATGTGTGTCATTTCTTGAACTTGTTTCTCTCTCTCGCCCTCTCTAATTTCACATATCCATATGGACAAAAAGTTTCCTAAAATTGAACCCTTGGTGGCCAAGGAGTTGCCATCTTCTCGTAATTTAGATGCAGCTGATCAGCACCATCCCTTGCCGGGAAACTTGATTTCGAGGTTAGATTCAAATTCTTCGGTGAACGAGGTCGTTTCTCATACCATTCTGAATATTCAATTATCCGACTTTTCTAAAGAAAGTATTGTTAGGAAACTTCATGCGCATTCTTTTCTTCCCGGATATATCAATCCCACTCAAGATTATGCGGAACAAAGCTTTGTCCCAATGAATTTTCTACAACCTGGAGGAGTTAACAAGCTCTCTCAATCCTCTTCATCACCGCCACCTTCCAAATTCCCAAATCTACCCTTGTTCCCACAGGATCCATGGGCAGAAGCGTCTTTTCACACTAGCAAAACTCAACATCTTTCCGAAAACCCTTTCTTCACCATGACTGAAGGTGATGAATCAGGCACAAAGTGGGCGAAAATGAATCAGAATCTGAGCTCCAAAGGGTTCAGCGATTACTGGCTAAGCACCACCAAAACGCAGGCAATGAAATTCTCAAGCAAGAAAACACAGCAAAAATCCCCGTTGGCATCATCGCAAGGGAAGCTGTTCAGAGGGGTGAGGCAGAGGCACTGGGGGAAATGGGTGGCGGAGATAAGGCTGCCGCGAAATCGAACGAGAGTGTGGCTGGGAACCTTCGACACGGCAGAGGAAGCAGCTTTTGCTTATGACACGGCTGCCTACATATTGAGAGGAGATTACGCGCACCTGAATTTCCCCGATCTGAAGCACAAGATCAAGGCGAATTCCATGTGCAACAACACGGTGGCCCTTCTTGAAGCCAAGCTCAAAGCCATGGCAGCTCAAAAGCAGGATCATGAATCGGAGGCCGGTAAAAAGGCGGCTAAAAAGTTGGAGGGTAAAGTTGGATCGGAGGAGATGAAGAAAAGCTCGGAAGGAAATGCAATTGTGATATCAGAAGTTGATGCAGTTCATCAGTTGAGCAGAATTCCTTCTTTGGATATGGATATGATTTGGGATGCACTGTTCGTCTCAGATTCGTAAGCATATATATAGATATACACTCAACTTTATATATTTTGTTTCTGTTTCTTTTCTTCTTAAGAGTTAAGAGTTCATTTCTATATATGCAATGCTATTAAATTTCTTCACAGTATATATTATAGTGATACTGATCGATCAAGTCTTTCTTTTTAAGCATGGATGGATGTCTGCAACGACCCTTTTTATCATGTTAATTATTTTTTTAAAATACGTGGAAAACTTGTAATTTTGCTACATTTCATTCCAAATTAGAGTCTGTGAAACCGTAATGATATTACAGATTTTGCAAAATGTATGTTGTGGAAATCACCATATGCAATCAAGCTGTATATTGCTTCAATATTTTAGTAATAGTTTATTCACATTTAATATGAATTTCTTTACCTTATGTTTTAAGTCGTTTTCTACGTCGTAAAGCATTAAAGGTAAAATATTCAAAATAATTTCAAGATTCCAAAATATAATCAAAATAAATTAAGATCATGATTCGGAGTTCTACAGATCAGATAGAGAGAAAGAAAGTAGAAAATGGACATCCTAATACGACCATCATCGTTTGCCTAATTAATAAGGCCATAATATATTCCAATTTCAAGATCTTAAGAGTTTATCTGAATAATAAGCATGTGTGATTCATTTAGGATCAGTTTCTTTTCATCCAAATATAAAGTGAAAAATAGGCAAGTCTAAGCATGGAAAATTAACAAGTGCGATTGGGCCAAAATGGGGACAACGCCTAACCCAGATTGATTTTAGGGAGGATGGCTTATGACCTTACAAATTTACGCCATAGTGCGCATCGCGTGCTGCATCAATTCCACTATTTATATAAATTTAGTATATATAGTACATGACAAGATATCACTATTATCAAATTTAGTGCTTAAATATTTTGGTTTGACTATGGGGAAAAAAGATACTAGTCTACCATGTATGCACAAAGTCA
Organism: Ocimum tenuiflorum; assembly: GCA_001278415.1. Lineage (NCBI taxonomy): Eukaryota > Viridiplantae > Streptophyta > Magnoliopsida > Lamiales > Lamiaceae > Ocimum > Ocimum tenuiflorum. Next base: position 12,104 of record AYJT01008643.1, on the reverse strand, counting down.
AATAATTTGTGACATTAATTACATATGGAACGAATAACATTACTTTTATAAATTATATTTCTTATCATTTGAGGTTTGATGTCGACCCTTTACAGAACCTTAGACAAGGACGTGACCTCTTTTATTTGTTTCATGGTCCCGGCTTTTTTCTTCGTCGACGATGAAAGAATAAAATTATGGGCAATAGTTTAAATCTAATTCAAACTACATTCTAACTAAGAAATCGAACTCAATATTTCTATCAAGAACATACTCGAAATATATTCTTGTAATATGCGGCCATATTTCGCCAATGATTAATGTGGAAAGTTTAATTTTGTGGAAATTAAATACTCTAGGATTGATTTACATTTTAAGTAGATGAGCGTGTATATTCACATTCTCAAATTTAAATTTTGATGACTTAAAAATTAAGCCACAAAGTTGACATATTAAATAGTAATGAATAAAAAAGAAATGTAATAAATGACATTTTAGATATCAAAATTTAAACGGGTTTATAAAGGGGCCATCAAGTGTGCACATGTGAAAGTGTGAGACAAGGCCCATATGCACGCATCGGCCCAAGCCCACACGACTTTCACGTGACTGGGGCTTGGCAAAGTATTTTTCTTTCACACCACCATCCATTTCCTGCGAAGGTGGAATTATAGCGTCTTTGAAGTTGAGACGACCTTCTTAAACATGCGTCTAGCTTCATTTATTGTACACATAATTTTATGCACTCTCTGCATTCCAAAAATATCATCTCATAGAAATCTAGTTCTCAGTCTATATTATTAGTTCACAACAAATTTTCCTATTTTGGTGTTGCTACAGTAAGGTAAAAAATCATTTTACCTTTGGAAAGGTAAGGACAACCATGCGTTGCCTGGATATTCGTCTTATGAGAAGATACTATCTTGACTCGATTCTAATTTTCATAACAATTTCTTTGTAATCCCTCTTAACAATTTCATTATAATCTATTCTCAAAAGAATAATTCAATCTTTAGTTCCCTCTAACTAGTGCTCCAGTTTTCACAACATATTACGCCCATTAAGTTTTATATCTATTTTTTCGTGGTACTGAAAATCTGAGTAAGATTCCGTTGGGTTTTGTGATGATTTTTTAGTTAAAAATTTACAATGCCCATGTGGAATTAAAAAATGTAGAATTGTACTTAAAGAAAGAAAATATATTTCCCAAAAAGTCGCTAATTAATATATAAATTAGGTATAATTCTGTGCATTTTGTTTCTTTAAGCATAGTTATTTTTTATTAGTTCGGATTATATTTGATTATTTTACATAAAATCACTGTCTGACTTAGAATAGGAATTGAGTCGTGTATATAAAAAAGAATAGGGGGAAATAAGAAGTCAAGATAAAAATATTTGTTGTCAATGTTAGCAGCCTCAAGCTGTTGTCAAATGCTATTATTTAAAGAAACAAAAGAACACAATGACACCTTAAAACTAATCCAAGGTAATCTGAGTCTAGGGTTCTGATTCGACTGGAAATCTTGAAAAAAGTAATTTAGTTTAATTTGGCCTCCTGAAATTCAAAAACTTTTTTAGGTCATAAGTCATAGCTATGAATTTGTTGAAGTTTGCTCAGACAATATATACGTAAACATGGAATACTGCTACTTTTAACCTACTTCTTAACACTAATTTCTTTTTTTCTTTTAATCATTATGGCTGTAACGAATTTTAAAAATTTTAGTTACTTGAATAGGTGGAAATATTAAGTAGCTCAAACGTATGTTATTGATTAATTAATTACATGATTGAATCATGTATGTGCAGTCGGAAGCTATCATAGGAAATACAATTGATTTTCTCACAAGTTAATTTCAAACCAATTCTCAACGATATAATAAAAAGTTATGTTTGGAAAAATTATTAAAAAATAAATAAATTATTTTTGGTCATAGCTGATGTAGGAGATAAATTAGTTGCTGTGGAAAAAGAAAACAAATAAAATTATAGTAGACTTATTGGATAAATACTAGTTGACTTATGTAAATTGAACATATAATTATAAATCGTACTAGATGCTGTAACAAAAGCATGCCTATACCAATGAATGCACATTCCGTGTTTGTTATGTAGGATCTCACACATTGAGCTGTTGCCTCGAGACACGTAAGAGCATCCCCAGTTGAGAATTGAGATGACATCCCCAATATAATATAATTATACGTAATCTAATAATTGTTTGCGTTATATATATTTTTATTTTCATTAAATTATGCATATAACTATAAATCTGACACATTAATTAAAAGCAAAAATAGATAAACATGGAAATAAGAAAGTTAGCTCCAAAATAAATAAATTTTTTGTTACCTAGCTAGCGAGCTACATTATTTTCACAGGGTGAACTCAAAGAATCTTTAAAAGCAGCAACCATGTACCTTAATTAATTCTCTGCAAAGCCCTTCTACGTCAGTAGAGATTGGTCTTTCACCATAGCCGTTCCAAAGACATCGCCGGCAACAAAATCATGCACTCTCTTCACAACAAGTTGATGGAGAACGCAACAATTGTAAAGATAAATAACAGACAAAAAAAAAAAATCGAAAGAAAAATCTTAATTTCATTAAAATAAAAGAAAGAGGTAATTAGAGTTTTCAGGTAGACGCAGTGAAAATAGGAAATGTTAATAAACATTTGAAATATCTTTATTTATTGAATCGTCCTCATCCACCTTTCCCTTATCCAAGCTATACAATTAATTAGTGCAAGGTGTTTGAAACGTGGATAGCTCGTAGGCTAAAATTTAGATGTGACTAGTCTGTAGGCTAATGTTGAACATATGCAGTGTGTCGGCCCAAATTGGACGTGCATAACCCGTAAGCTAAATTTCAAGATGGGTAGCCCGCAAGTTAATTGTCAACGTAAAAACGTGTATAACATGGATAAAATGATATTACATATAAGATTCCCGACTCTCTGTCGGCGCATAATGTTTCAAAATCCAAAATCAAAGTAATTAAATATTTTAGTCCAATAGACAGGGGAAGAATCTGGTCCAGCAGAAAATTATTGGGCCTAACATTTAAATAAGAAAGGAAATGACCCCGACCCACATTTTTTCAATTTTGTTCATACTACTTTAATTGATTAAAATAAATAAAATTTTTATTTTAATGTTACAAGTCACGCCTAAATTATTTTTTACTATTTTGCAGAGGAAATAATTAAAAAAGTAGAGTTTGATCTTGTTGCATATTTGTAATTCGAATTCCTTACCAAAGATGTGAAAACGAAACCCATCCTTTTGCTTTACATGAAATCCAATCTAATTTGCTAGTTGTGGTTGAAAATGACTTAGTAGCTAGGGTAAGTGACTCTTACTGTAATAAGTATTTTCTGCTCATAATTTAGAGACCTAATTTAAATAAGACAAAATCCCTCCATTTCTTTATGGTAGATGCTTCTAATCCCATACATTGTCCCCATACTAACTATCAATTTCTCTGATCTCGTCAACTAACCACATTTTATATTCCCTTCTCATTAATCTTCTGCATATTCATTCTTGTTTCTCACGCGCATACATCAGAAGATTTTCATTCCTTTTTACTCACCTTTTCTTATTCATCATATCACACCTCAAACATGTCGTCTTATCTTCAAGTAGATGTCAATGGCCAAGAGACTTTCTCTGTCAACATGGTAATATATCCTTTATCAAATCGCAATATAACCATCTTTTCCACACTGTTTTTCAGATAGTAAAATGATGCTTCCAGTAAGAGTTAATCATGTGGTGTTTATATGTTGGTTCTGCAGAAGATTCTTGCATCCTTCTCTGGTAAATTAAGGAAGATGTTTGGTAAGTTAGCAGCAGAAGACAAACAAAGAAGATTCAAACTGATTTTTCAAGACTTCCCAGGTGGTGCAGAGGGCTTTGAACTTATTGTTAGATTCTGTTACAATGGAGGCAAGATCGACTTATCCCCGTCTAACGTGCTTCTACTCTATTGTGCTGCTAAATATCTGGACATTAATGAAGATCAAACAATGAAGTACTTTGAAAGTGTGCATTTCTGGACCTGGTCTGATCTTCTTGATGGCTTAAAACAGTGCCAAGAATTTATGCCTTTCGTGAGCTATTCCAGTATACTTCAAGAAATCTTGAACTCTGTTGTTGAAAATATTTCCATGGCTTATACTCCAAGCCCTTTTGCTTTTTCCTGCTCAGATTTTTCTAGCATACAGTTTTCTGGTGGTATAAGTGCTAATAGCAGCAGGTTAAGCAGTTTTCAGACCAGAAACTGGTTAAGAGATCTTGAATTCTTGAACACAGAGTTCTTTGACAAAGTGTCAAAAACTATGGTTTCACAGAAATTAGATCATGGGATGGTTTGCAGTTTCCTTCTGCACTACCAGAAGATGAGATACATCGGCCTTTTAACAGCAGAAGAAAAGTGCAGAATCGCTGAAATCGTGATCAATTCTCTCTGTTCACTAGGTGGAGGTTTCTGGTTGTTTCCCTTCAGAAGTCTGTGTGATGTGCTTCAAGCATGCCTCACTCTGAAAATGGGAAAACTTTGGGTGAAGAAAGTCGAAAGAATGATTGGTTTGCGACTGCATGAGGCTACATTGGATGATTTACTGATTCCTTCTCATGGAAGGAAGGCTTGGGCTTATGATGTGGACATGATCTTGAGGTTCTTGATAATATTCCTAGGGCAATGCAGAGAAAAATTGTGTGTTCGACGTTTGAGGAGAGTCGGTTTCTTGATGGATTTGTACCTTGCAGAAGTGGCTCCTGATCCCCGGCTCAGACCTCATAAGTTTCTTGCACTAGCCCTTGCTCTACCAGATTCAGCAAGAGAGAATTATGACTCCTTATGTGAAGTGATACTCATGTATTTTGAGGTACAGTCCTAAAACTTTTGCTAGTCTTGCTAGTTTATTATTCAATCATCATATCTGGTTCATTTTTTGAATAATCTTGAATTTGTGTTAGATTCACCGATTCATAAGTGAAGACGAGAAGATCAGAATCTGTTCAGTTTTGAATGCTGATAAGCTGTCATCAGAATCACTACTGAACTTGGCAAATAATGCTGAATTTCCATCCTGTGTAGCTGCTGCTGCTTTGGTCATTCTAAAATCCAAGCTCGAAACTCTTACAGACGACGGTAAAACCCGCGAATTCAGGGGGAGTTCTTCATTATCTGCTGATGAAGACGAACAGATTGTTGTGCATTTGTCAGAGGGGAAATTAGAGTGCAGAAGAGTGCAGAAAATCTCGTGTTCAAAGTCTGCTTTGCCCAGACTATGTTCTTGATGGTCAACATTGGCAAGTATAATTTAATACCTCTGTATAAATTGCCACATTCAGATTGTGAGGCTCCGTTTTTCATTTCAGTGATGTATTTGATGTGCATTAAAGAAATATAATTCTAAATTTTACAGATGTACTAAATTTGGGTAGCCACAATTAATCTACTATCTCAATCAATAGGGTTTACTATATTTATATCGAGTTCCACATGCTTCATAAAACTTTATTCAAATTAAGAATTAATAATAATGGATTAATGGAGAATGACAGTAATGGGTATAATCTATGTCGTCAAGGATTCTTGAAAATTGAAATTTAAAAAGTCAAATCGTGGATGTTTCTAAAGAATATTTGCAGGCTATGAAGCGATAAGTCCGGCTGAGAACATGCACATTGTGTTTTCGCATCGAAATTTCCATGGAATCGTAGAAAGAAAACTGCCACTTCCGAGGTCTTTTTATTCATGACATCACCATATATATAATATAATATAATGTCCATTCAATTTTTAACAATAAACATTTGTCTTTATATAGGTTCCCAAAACTAAAATTTCTTTTTTACATGTAGTTGCTTATAAGAATGGAGGCTCGAAACTACAAATGTATATGTTTATTATATCTCTTGCACTTTTGGATGTGCTCTGTTTGAAAGTGAATTAACCGTCTGAATATTAGTTTATTTGATGCACCTGTATATATTAATTATTTCGACAGAATCTCGTGAAGTGATCTCAAAATTGGTACTCCTACCCTTCCCCTAGAAGACGTTGTATCTTCTTAAGCATGACAATATTGCGCTCTATAAACTTTTCTTGCTAATTAACCTTAAAGTTATATCATTTCTTATCAAAAAAAAAACTATAGTTCATAAATTAATTAACGGTGATATATCTCAAATGCATTTCGAAGAAAAATACCCTTGCAATTTAAAAACAATAAAATATAATAAAACATTGTTGAAGAAAGTGATTGTCGTTTTAAGCTTCGAGTCCGTCTTGAAATATGAGTGCATTAATGAGTCAACAAAAATATGATATAACATTTTTGTAAAAAACTAAGAATACTATAATAGAAAGCTGTGTTATCTTACTTGTGTGGTATAACGCGTCTTTTGCCATATCTCTTGATATATATTAAAAATTAAATTACATCATTTTTGTAGCTGTAGTAATTAATAATAGGGGAAATATATGAATTATCCCATAGTTTTTCCGATTATGTGATTCTATCATATTATTTAAAAGTTAGAGAATTTTATCCACGCACTGTTATTGATTTTATGTTCTTACAAATAGTAAATGTTAATTTCCATGATTTAATCTTAACCTGAGTTTGAAGTTTGCTCTTTAGATTTCTAGAAAAGGAAATTTCTTATTGGAATTTGTTATTGCTTGAAAACCGCGAGCAGAATTTCCTTATGTGCATGCATTAATGTAATGAGAATGGTTCTATGGGTTGTTTTCGTTATTTGATTTCATATTAGATTACAGGTTCAATGTTTAAGTCTTTGTATTCTACTTATGCTTGGAGTGTTCCTAGTTGATAGTAATATATTAGGTTTTGCTGAAATGAAGGAAAACAAGCAAGAAATCATCAGTAATTTTGTCTTCTCCATCAAGTTTATCTCTTAAATTCTTTTCCCATTTTGTCGTATTTTCTTATACATTTTAATAAAGATACATAAGTTCTACACAAACTCTTCATCAATCGAGATAAGATACATAAATTCTACACAAACTCTTCATCAATTGAGATAAGAAACTATGTCATAGGTGAGGCAACGACAATTGATTCATATTTCTCTGTGAGGGTAAGTCAAGACTGTTAAATCGGTTTGCTCCATTTGAATATAAAACAATGTAAACAATATAAATGTTTGTTTCATTAGAAAAATAGTCAATAAGTGATAATATTAGATATTCTCTTATCAGTTCAATGTTCAATTATAAATTTGCTTATGTTATATAAATATCAAGTTTTGTTGGTCGGTTTCCAAATTGAGGAATGAAATGATTCCAAAATTCACCGTTCGGTTCAAGTATTTCGATTAAGTTTTGGAGATCTCCTAAACCCTCCCCTTGGGAAAGGTTCATTGTCATTCACAAATTTATTTTCAAATTTTATTTTCTTTATTTTTTTTATTTTATGTCATTTATGATTAATTATTTTATTATCTTTAAAAAATTTTCTAATTAGATTTTCATGTGTTTTTTTATAATTTCAATTTACAATAAGTTTATTTTATTATTTTTATTTTTTTATAATTAAAATTTTCATATATTTTTTTATAATTACATTCTTATAATTTAATGGTTATCTATAATTATTTTTTAATCTTATTATTTCTACATTTAACAACGTTGGATAGTTGAATAAAATAATAATTATTTATTATTTTTATTTTCCAAATTTTTGTCTTTTATTATAGAATTTATTTTATTTCATCATTTTTAATTTATTTTTGATAATATTTTATTTTATCATAGTTGAGAATGATTTTCAAACTCAATTTATAAATCAAATAATTTTATTAAAATGATGAGATTTATACTAATAATAATTGCAGACAATTAAATCAAACACGCCCTATATTTTCATTTTGTCGTCATGTATACGCATTTAACCTGAACTTTTGCGAGAAAGAGTAATATATATAATAGCTCGAAAACATTATGCAAATGATGAAGCATTAATTTGAATGCTCAATCAGAAGTAATTCCGGTCAAGCACCGAAAATGTCGAGAGCTTCATCCACCCACCCTTCATCATCAATGAATGACATGCTTGCTAGCTGCTTCACCTCTTCCTTGCTCAGCTTCTTTGCCCATTTCACTCTCTCTGAACTTGTCGCACCTACACCATGTGAATTATACTCCGACAGCGTCAAGTCCTCCCTGAAAATTAAAAGTATTCAATTTTCATGATTTCAAAGTAATGAGAAGAAAAAAGAAATGAGATGGTAAAACAAAAGCATACTCCTTGCCGGCACTCTTCCAAGCATACCATCCCAGAGGGACAATAACGCCAGACATTTGAGTGTTGTAAAATACGACTCTAGCATAACCTCTCCAGGGTCTTCCCAGATAAGTCTTTCCTGTTCCACCGATCTTGCAGTCCTTAAACACGAACCCGTTTGCGTCGTCTGGGTTGTCTCTTCCCTGCGCTGTTATGTAGCCAAGGCTTCCGTGTAGAGCTCCTGCAGCTACTGATAGGGTGCAGCTCTGCACATCATCCAGTTCGAAATATTTCAAAACAAATTAATAATAATTAAATGTGGAGATATATCATGATCATATAGCATACCTCGTATAAAGATTGGCCAGCACCGAAGATGAAATCTATCGCGCCTTCAATGGTGCAGCCTTTGAAGTAATGTCTGCCTGAAACATCCCACAGCGTGTCTTGCAGCCCCATGAATCGACAGTTGTAGAAGGCCGATTTATCGCCTTGTATTAGCGCTGCTACTGCTTTCTCCAATGGATTCCGGTTAGTATCGGGGGGGGAGTTGTGTGAATTCTGCAAATCAAACAACCATGCATTAGCACTAGCACTAGATATAGATATATATAGCTTGTGTTTGTGTCTACCACAAATCTTATGCCCCTTGCGATAGTGTGATGGGCTAGAGAAGTGAAAGTGGCGCTGGTATCAATGGAGCCATGATCATTCCACTCGAGCACAGTATGTTTCGTGCCGTGTCCTCTCAGGTAGATGTACGGCTTGTCTTGAGGAATCCTCACTTTTTCCCTGTTCACATCATAACACCACCACCATATATATATTAATTGATTATTGATTATGGAAGATGAATAAGATTATGGGAGCTTAATTTCTTCACCTGTACACGCCTTTTTTAATTTTTATACGAATCCATCTGTCGTTGTTGGGAGGGATGGAGTCAATGGCGGCTTGGATGGTTGTGAAATCGCCTTTCCCCGATGGAGAAACCACGATAGTGTTACACAGTACTGTTCGATTAGCGTGGTGTTTCTTGGCTGTAATTGTTGATAACAGAACAACAAATGTGCAGATACACCATTTATAATTACACACCATTTCTCCAGCTAGAGAGAGCTAGCTAGGAGGAAGCTCAAAACAATGTTACTTTGCTCCAATCACATGTGAATATATATGCAGAGATGAAGTTTTTTTGGATGGGATGGGAAGAGGGAGAGCATGCAGTGACATCAATTTCTGGTATTATTAATTAATTACTACAAAGCTTCACGATGTGATATTCTTTCCTTTTCCTTATCATGGCTTTGTATTTTCTGGTACCAAACACATAAATATACGGTCAGATTTGCAACGTGTTTTAATCAATTGTGTCACTGTAAATAATTAATATCTTCCTAATTCTGCTAAAAAGGATTGAAGTAAATTACATACCCTTGACAAGTAGAATATGTATAAATATATATTGTAATAATTAGTTGGTACATAATTAAAATTGAATTGATTGTTTTCGTGCATAAATGCAACATTTATAATACTTGAATACTGTTTTGCAGAGCGATGATTTTCTTCCAAATTTGGGCTTCGGTTATCAAATCACAAGGATTGATAATTTGGTGAAAGAAAAAGAAAAAAAAAATTGGTTGTTTCTGTTTCTATTGTCTTTGAAATTTGGTGGTGTGGACGATTGTATACAGTATCCGGCTTCTGTGATTATTCAATACTTTTTATCCAAGTATGCATATTGCGATATTAAATCTTAATGATATCATTTGTACCAAAAAAATCTTAATATCATAGTGATTCAGGAAATTCAAATTTGGTCAGACATAGTAAGAAACTGAACTACCAAACAAACTCTCAATTTCTATATTATTTGTACTTAAAATATCGGTAAGCCAAAATATGAGTTGCTTTTACCGAATTAAATAGTTTTTAGCGCTAGGATTGAAAAGCCCACAATTTTTTCAGCTGTAATTTGTAAATTTTCGAATTCGATCGGCCATATGCAGAAGTATTTATTTATGCATTTAATTTCCTCTTCAAACTCATTTATATTTCAATCGATTTTAAGCACCCAAAATATTGAAAGCTACTAAGCTAGATCACCGATCCAATACGCATGAAATCCTCACTCCATGTTCCATTTTGCAATTATTTTTTTTAATTTTCTTTCGCTTAAAATCCTACCTATATCTTTCTTTAGAATCTATTGCTACATTACAATACTGTATTAATTCCACATAGCGCGCGCGCACACACACACACACATATATATATATATATTGGTACAAGAAAGAGGAAGAAAATGTAAGAAAAAATGAAAAAAACTAAACAACTACGGATCGTGGAAGAGCAACTCCCACTAAACCATAATTGAGCCACGCCTTGGCTTGATCTGGTGGCGTCATGAGTTATTGATAGCCACATAGCATATTGGCGCCAAGAGCAGCTACGCAACCAACGGTATAATTCGCTTCCCTGTAAATGTGATGAGTATCGACTCTTTATTCCCAAGACAGAAGTTCCTTGATGCCGCCCAGAAGGTCCCCATGCACTCGCCCACCGTCGCTGGAAGATGGAGCATTTGCACGACACTCTTGTTGTCGACTTCCGCTACAATATCGCGAATTCCACATAACATTTATTAATACAACAAAATATAACATTAAAATTTGGACTGAGAATCCACCACCTCAAGGTGTAGTGGTAAGCACATTTTCCATAATCTAAAAGGTCACGGGTTGGTGTTTTTGTGAGGACATCCGCGTGGATTTATTTAATATTGTATTGCAGTTAAAAAAAAAAGGTCTCAGAACAAATTCCTATCATGGACCAGCTGCGTTCAAATGTGCAAATTTGGCGGCCGAACACCTATTTTCTTAAGGTCAATCTAAGTTATCTAACTCAATTTTTTCATTCTTTTATTTATTTATTTTGTTACGAATTTTGATTTGGCATTTGGTCGAACCAGTAGTATAAATCTTGAATATCATCAGTTGTTATACTTTTTAAAGCTGGGTTATCATATAATAACCAATCAAAAGTATAATTTAATTTTCAACAATGTAACAAAAAATACTTGAATTTACCTCGAACCAAAATATACAAGCTTCAAGTAATTCATCTGCAATGAACAATCTTCCAAAACTCATACAAAAGAAGATGCTGGATGTTATTAGCTACCTAGCTACAAGTATTTTAGCTAAAAGTATCGGAGCTACAACTAAGTGGTATGCCTAGAAAAAGATATCTACTCAATTAATATATATATATAGGGATCCGGTAGGAAAAATCCTAACATAAGAAATAATAATGAATTTGAGCCATAAGATCAATAAAATCTACGGTTGAGATTTTTTTTCCTTTCAGCGTGTATGCTTGATTATATTATAACCGAGTGCTTGATCATCAAACACACAATGAAACACACAGTTATAACACAATTAAGCACACACGCTAAAAAGAGAAAAAATTTCAACTGTATTTTTTATTGATCTCAGGGCTCACAGTCGTTATTATTTCTCATGGGAGGATCTTTTCTTTATGACCCACTTCCTATATATATAAGGTATTGATCTGGTGAAAAAGACATTTAGTTTGAGAAATGACAAAGAATCTCAGCCCGTTATTTTTCGCGGTCAAAGGCCTAGGTTTAAAAATTTTCATCGTGCATTATAGGCCTATTATTTCGCATTGAAGTGTAAAATGATATTTTGCACTTATACACATCTAATAACATCTCAATTTTCATATTACATTATTAATCATAATATTCGGCATTATACTCATTAGATTATGCATTATACTACATATATTTTGCATTATACTTGTTATTTCATATTTAGTCTTTACCTTATG
>AYJT01008642.1:0-15420 GCA_001278415.1 Ocimum tenuiflorum | reverse complement strand
TATATATATGTATAGAATTTAGATCCTGTAGGTAAAATACTCCCATATGAAATAGGAATGAATTTCAGTCATACGATCAAATTAAATCTACGATTGAGTTTTTTCTCTGTTCAATGTATGTACTTAATTGTGTTATAACTGTATGCTTGATACTTATTGATACTCATCAAGCATATGGTTATAACACAATCAAACGCACAGGTTAAAAAGAGAAAAAATCTCAACGGTATATCTTAGTGATCTCACGGCTCAGATTCATTCTTATTTCTCATGGGAGGATCTTTTCTTATATGATTCACTCCCTATATTGTGATCATGTGATAATGGATTTTGGTGTGATAAATGATTTTAAATCTTGGCCATTGATTAGGTCGATCCAATGGTTGCAAGGGACGCGTTTTTTGCTAGAATATATCTTTGGTAGGGGTGTTTTGGGTAATTGGGATGTCTTCACCAACAATTTATTTTCAACTGTGCAAAAGCGAGGATTGGTCTGACTCATGCGCATTGGCTGATGAAAGGAATTTCTTGGGGGTGAGTTTGGTATTGGTTGCACATTGACAAAGTTTGAAATTTCGTGCGCAATATAAAGTTGTTCGTTGATGGGGTTGATGCGCAAATGTTACTCGATGAGATGAAAAGGAAGAAGGAGACGTGTGACGGGTTTATGTACATGTACGAGACCGACAGTTGTGACAAGCTTAAAAGGTTATTTTGGTATGATGCTATATCGAAGAAGAACTACGACATGCTTGACAAGATTGTTGAGTTTGACACTACATACTCTACTAACAAGTAAGTTTAATCACATTGGTCGTTAGTTCATTATATATTTTATGGCGTGTCATTCCATTAATAAATGCTTAGTAGTTGTTCTTAGCAGTTTTATTTGTGATTTCGTATTAGGGTTTTATTTAAGTCCATGTGTTGATGAATAAGATAATTAAGCAGTTATACATGTTATTATTATGCATAAATATTATTAGCATTATGCAGAAATTATATATAGCCTTATGCATATTACGATGTGTATTACATGGATATTTTCGAATATTTATAGTGATTTGATGTGCAAGTACTGCATGATATTTGCTTTGTTTATTGGTCAAGACAATCACAGAAGGGCAGTTATGTTTGGGGTCGGTCTGTTGAACAAGGAGGATGCGGAGTCATTCTCTTGGTTGTTTGAACAATTTGTGGCATATGTTGGAAATGCTCCACGAATGATAATCACCAACCAAGACCTGGGAATGAAGGTTGCAGTGGCTGATGTAATAAAAGGCACACGATATCAGTGGTGCATGTGGCATATCATGTTAAACACAGCTAGGGCAGATGAGGATTTCAAAAGGGAGTTGAACGCTTCTGTGTGGTCAGATATGTTAGAATTGACAAAATTTGATCGAGTATGGAATGATATTATGACATCATATGAATTGTCGGACCATGAATGGTTTGTAAATATGTTCGAGTATAAAAAGTATTAGCTTTGGTGGTATGTTGAGAACCACATCGATTTCGGAGTGTGAGAACATTTTTTATAAAAGGTATACCAAGTCCCAATCCAATTTGATGGAGTTCTTCATGCATTCAACAATGCGTTGGAGGCACAAAAACACAACAACTTAAGGCTAAATTATCGCAATAAATGCAATGTCCAGGAGTTAAAGACCAACATTGGTCTCGAGAAACATGCTACATCCTTGTATACTTTCTTTATGTTTGAGAAGGTGAAGTCCGAGATCACCGATGCATGTTTTGGGTGTCTGTTGGAAGATATGTGTGTTGGGGGAGGATTTGGAGACGTATAAGGTGAGTAACCTATACGACCGGGAGGTTGAGGTGATATATGATGTTAAGGATGAATCGTACTCATGTTCATGCAAACTATTTGGTATGATAGATTTTTTTGTAGTCATGTATTCTTTAAACTAAATAACAAGAGAATCTCATCAATCCCAGAAAAGTATGTGTAAGAAGTGGAAGCAAACTCGTTTGTTGATTGCTGACCGTAACATCAAGCAGGATGAACTTGATGTTTTTGTTGCATTAGATGAAAGCAGAAAGAAGGCTAACAGTATGTTGTCAGTAGTCTACAAGTATATGCATATATTTCATGGCGATTGTGACAAGATTTCAAAGTTTCCTGCAATTTTTGAAGTGGATGGAGCTGCGATAACTAGCAGTCAGGGACTGAATGCGGCAGCCGAAAAAACAAATTGATTGCCGGTTTTTATGAAATGTGGAGCCTGATAATATTGATGTGCATCCGTCTGACCTTGTGAAGACTAAAGGTAGTGGTAGTAGGAAGATATCAGAAAAAGATGCTAGAATCTGTGAACTGAACAATGTTTTGTTACTATGTGGATATTTATGTTATTAATGCTATTCTATTTTCTTGCATGTGGTACACTGTTTTTTTGTGTCGGATATGTTTTTTTATCACCAGTGTATTGGACTCCACGAGTCATTTTATTCTCATTGGGAATAAAATTGTATTAGAACACACTGCATAACACAAGTATATATATATATATGCGCAATTTATACATATAGAGTTGTATAATATTATATAGGAAATCTTCACAATTATTATTGCTTTGCTTGTGTTGTGAATGATATTCCATTTTATTTCATGTGTTACATTGTTGGTAATGTTGGATGTGGTATTTCATTACCAGTGCATTGGATTGAATGTGTCAATTTTTCTCAGTGGGTAACTCAGTTTTATTAGTGAACGTTGTGTAATAATCTCATAAGACTATGCATAATATATACACATAGCTGCATAATTTTATTTGATTAGCCTACATAATCATTATGATTACATAAAAATATAAGCTGAAATACAATACATAAGGCATATATAGAATCATACATATTGTTGATTAGCCTACATAATCATTATGATTACATAAAAATATAAGCTGAAATACAATACATAAGGCATATATAGAATCATACATATTGTTGATTAGCCTACATAATCATTATGATTACATAAAAATATAAGCTGAAATACAATACATAAGGCATATATAGAATCATACATATTGTTTTTACACGTTATGCATAATGTAATAAAAAAAATGCACACCATGTTAAGTCAAGAAGACACACATCAAACATTCGTCGATTTCATAAAATCAACATAATTGCATAAATTAGGTTGCATCAAAAGACTAACATTTACATATATAGTAATAACTTGTCTTCATGTCCTCCATAGAATTAAATAAGTAAAATAAAGTTAGTAAATTATCAACATTATTATACAACTTCATCACCATAGAGATAGAACAATTTCAATGTTGCGGAGGTGGTCACTCATAATCCATGACAATCTTGCATATCAAAGCCTCAAAATTAGCCACACACTTGTAGGCCAATTTATCTGGGACTTCCAGTATCTACAGGTCGAATAATCTCCCAAATCTCATGTCGTATACGACTGCCTTTTGTATAGGTGTGAGGTCCGACAGTACTTTGACAAGCTTTTTTGGATTGCATCTATAAGGCAGGTCGGAGATTTTGATTAAGTCTTTGTTTTTGTCCTCCGGTGCATCGACGAAGTCATCGTCAGTATTTCTATTGACTGCCTCTGTACTTGGATCTATATAATAACAGAAGCCAAATACTTATCAGTTAAACTGCATAACATATACCTATAAATCTGCATAACAATCAACAGAATAAGCTTGATTTAAAAAATAATACTTAAATTTGTTAATTTTTAATTCCGATTAGGACATAATAATAAAGCTACATAACAAGAAACTACCAATCTGCATAACAAGCAACTATCAAATTGCATAATATGCAATTTATTTTCTGAATATCATGGTTTCCATATTAAGCATAAATTAAAAAAAACAAGACTTAAATTTGTTAATTGTTAATTTCAATTAGGACATAATAATGAAGCTGCATAACGAGCAACTACCAATCTACATAACAAGCGACTACCAAACTGCATAATAATCAATTTATTTACTGAATATCATGGTTTCCAGATTAAGCATGAACTACAAATCAGTACTCATATTTGTTAATTCTTAATTCTGATTAGAACACATTGATGAAGCTACATAGAAAGCAACTACTAAGCTGCATAACGAGCAACTACCAAGCTGCATAATAATCAATTTATTTATTGAATATCATGGTTTCCAGATTAAGCATGAACTACAAATCAGTACTTATATTTGTTAATTCTTAATTCTGATTAGGACACAATGATAAAGGTGCATAGCAAGCAGCTACCAAGCTGCATAGCGAGCAACTACCAAACTGCATAATAGTCAATTTATTTATTGAATATCATGATTTTCAGATTAAGGATGAACTACAAATCAGTACTTATATTTGTTAATTCTTAATTTCGATTAGGACACAATGATGAAGTTGCAGAAGGAGCAGTTACCAAACTACATAATGACCAACATACGTACTGCATATCATGTTAATTAGGAGGATTTCCATCAAACCAAATTGAAATGCGACAGTATCGTAAAAAAAGTACCGAAATGGATATGCAACAACACCCATTTTAACCAGTAAACCAATTTTCTAAAATTGAACCCTTATATATATATATATATTACAAGAACACCCAATCAATTGAAAACGACACATTAAGTGCGATATTAGTTTGAAGCAAAAACACAAAACCCTAAGCCAAAAATCGACTTTTTATATAGAAACATGTGATTAATGGCATACACATTACAAATGTTTTGATTTTATTCAAAAATTACACTATCAATAACCTTAAGTAAAAAAAAGAACCGACTTTATTCAAAAATTACAAAACCCATTGGTGAATGGTGCATAAGAAGACTACATTCAACGGCAAGGTGATGGTTATGGTCTTGGAATACGTTTACTTACCAGAAGTAGATGCTTTTTTTCAGAGCAGACCCTTTCTTCGCCATTAAACTTCAGTTAAAGGTCACCTCTGCACAACAACGATGGTTGTATGTGTTTGACGATGATGAACAACTACAATATATTTCATAGATGACAGTGTCGGCGAAAGAGAATGGATATGGTGGATATTTTTTCCGAATGGAATTATGAGGGAGACGAAGCGGTGCTATAGTTTTTTCTTTTCTGAAATCACCTGTCGATTGAGAGGAAGAAACTGAATAAAATCGTTACATTTCCATTATTAAGCAACTACCAAATCGGATCATGGATACATGCATCATTTTGTGAAATTTTTTACCCCTAACTGCATAATGATATACATCTTTAATGCATAACGAAACTTAAAAGGCCGGCATGATCTTTCCACCGTAGATTTATCTAAATCTATGGTCAAGATTCTATAGTATTTATCACATGTAATAGTCCATATCCTTGATACTATCCTATATATATATATATATATATAGGGTCGTGCTACTGTGATAACTCATCTTGGTGAAAAATCTAATATACGTGCATATTTTACAATGTGTTGTGCAGTTTTGTATTATGAATGGTGCATTTTTGTACAAATTCGCAATTTATTGCACAAAAATGCACAATTCATACATAACCATGCACGGTTATTAGATATTTCACCAAAATGAGTTATTATTTGAATATAAACCTCTATATATGTGTGTGTGTGTATATATCTACCTGCTCACAATGTTGTTGGTTGGGCAGGGGCAGCTATGGAATATGCAGGTCCTCACTAACCAAGTATACGCCTCTTCCGGCTAGGATGAGTATCATTTGGAGACACCCTTCTATTTATTGAAATCTTCCATGTTAGCACGTAGAACAATTGCTTCCACCGCTTTGATGCAGGATTGACAACCTTTTGCCCCGAATCTGGATTGTCAACAAATTCATGACCACTCAAAAACAGGTCCATCTGCACATCCAAGGGTTTCATATTCTCCGAGGGTTCGCAAGCATCAGCCTGTCCAATTTTATATGCTCACAAGTTCAACGTAGAGAGCAAGAAATGAGGCCATATCAATCATGCATGCATACCTCCATCGACTGCTTTGATGCATCAGGAATCAACAATCTGAACTCATTGAAAAACTTTTGCACCAAATCTGGATTGTGAGCCGATTCATCATCACTCAGGTCCATATAAACATCAAGGAGATTCATATTCTCCAAGGGTTCGCAAGCATCAACCTGTCCAATTTTATATGCTCACAAGTTCAACGTACAGAGCAAGAAATGAGGCCATATCAATCATGCATGCATACCTCCATACTTGTTTGAATCTCATCATCTGAACAAACAAATAAAGGCTTATGCATAAGACTTCAGCAACTTCTCATAACTAAACCAAAAAATCTAGTAAATTTGAGGCTCATGGTTATAATACAAAAAATCAGGATAGCAACTTTGAATATGGACCCGTATGGATTTGTGATGTAAAGAGAGCCAAAAAAAACCACAGATGTTACTGGGAAAATAGAATGTTCAAGTGATACAATATATACCTAAAAATGTACGAGTGCCCCCATCAATGTTTTCATGACCACGTATGGGTGCTAAGGTGTCGTTGCATAGCTCATTCGCCTGCATTGGCCCAAGAGAGTCAGATATGTTGGTAGGACTAATGCTCTGAGATGAGCAACCTGGCTCTTCGGTTTGATATCTGTTGATATATTCAGAATTAGTGTCATTCATACAATTCTGGATGGGGCAGTTTGTGGGAGCATTGACACCAGATGATTTGTAAGGATACTGCTGCACAAGGGAAGCTTCATCACTGAAGCAGGTTTGGTACCGATCTACAAATGCAGATGGCGATTCTAATACCGAGCTCAGTAACTTGCGTGCATGGACCTATTAGGAGACAATTATTCATCACTACCACATTCAACATAATTACACTTTAAATCTCATTCACAGGAAAAAAAAAAATACCTTTTCATCAGCAGACAGATTATCAATTGGAACAAAGTGGTACTGGTCGATTAACCCCTTCAGTTCTCCTACAGAATCATAAATCACACCCATCTCAGGTTCAGTGGAAGATTTGTGACAGTAGATCATTTGGTCATCAATTTTGCAGGACCGAGCATGATCCACTGCAGCCTTCCACCCACCAGCAGAATCTAAAATCTGTGTGCAATCACAAATATTAATATTTCTCATGCCAAAACACTGCAGAGGTTATTAATGCCTAAAGGATAAAATGCAGTCAAATCTGATTATACGCATATAATTTTTATGTCACCTAAGTCCACAGGCTCACTCCCTTTCTAGATGCAGACACAACAATCTATTCAAATCAAGGAATTATTTGACCAACCTTTTTTTCAGATTTTCTCATACTTGAAAACTTGAAGATGTGCTAATCATAAATCATGTTAATTTAGACGAGTAAAGTTACCTGCTTGGTTCCGTAGAACAGACCACAAAAGCTACTAGCAGTTGAGAATTTTTGAAGTTAAAATGAGTGCAACACAAGCCACAGAACTTAGCATTACTCAAACTTAGCAAATCAAGCAATTGTTAATAGACGAAGATTAGTACTTTTTGGAGCTTCTTGGGATTGACGGAGAGCCAAAACAGAAAATCTTTCACTTTCTCAATATTTTCTTTATACAGGCGCTCTCGTGGTTTACCATCTCGGGAAATTCCTTTAATTCTCCAAACATCATCACCAAGAGATAGAGTTTCATGTTTCTTATACACTGCATCAGGAAACCAACAGTTATATAAAAGTTTATTCATCCTCATTAAAATTCAATCCAAATAACAACCTTGATTTTTACATGTTTACGTTCCTTGCTGAAAATTATCTCTCTTTAGATACAATTATGTAGTAAAAACAAAAAGAACAAAAGCATTGTGGTAACTTAAGACCGGTCGACTTTATTATCAAAATATTATTACTTCAACAGACACAACCCCTCAATTGATATGAACCATTAGCCAGTAAATAACAGTTAAACACGCTCCACCTTGCTGCTTCAGCCTTTTTATGTTCCTGCCATGTATGTTCTACTTCCAAAAGACATGTAAATTGGTTCAACTAGCAAAGGGAATAAAGGGAGAAAAAAATTAAAGGAGAATGTCACCATTGTCCTGAACCTCTGAAATATGGAAAAGCACGTTTATTTCACTTGATCGCTTCAGTAACAGCTTCACCATGAGTTATTATTGGCATTAGTTCGTTTCTAACATCTATACTCAAATTGCACATTGAGTATTTAAATTCTGCAACTGATGCCCTGAAAACTTTTTGTAAGAGCAGAAAAAACACAAAACTAAGTAAGGACGACTTACATTGGCCGCGGTTATCTTTGACCTCAAATGGGTCCGTCCATGCTTTTTGCACTTTAACCCCTCTAATATCCTTTACAAGCCTTGCCCCTAGCCTGCAGGTACAGGTCCTGGTCCAGTCTTTGTCTTGTCCCAGTTTTTGGTTTATCAAACTGCCTTTACCTTCCTTGAGATTTATATATACATTTTTAACAAAGTGCGGCTTCTCCTTGTCTCCTGCTTTGATGATTCTTCTCTCAAAATTTTCATTAATTGTGTCATTTTCATTATCATTACCACTCGCGTCAATAAGTACTATCTCCACCTCTGCAGAAGACGCGGGTCCAGTTTGCACGATATTCTCTGATTCATCTAAAAGAGCCACCTCCAGGGGACCATCATTTATCCCCTTAAATTCCTTGCTTGTCTGAACAAGACCAGATACCTTATCTAAGAACTTCAGATGTAAAAATTTTTCCTCCAGCTCGACATTTCTGTGAATGCATAAGAAATAAGACAATAATTCTCTATCAAGTATTGATTACTGGACAAGAAAAGAAAGTGAGTGGCCAGTAATAGAAATTCTCACCGATTCCCTTCAAATGTTAATTTGTGAAGTTCCTCCTTTACCTAAAACAAAGAATGAAGGTATAGCTATAAGCCCATAGCCAATATTTCCAAAATCACATATTAGCCAGACGAATTTCTAGAACTCCCTTTCAGGATATGACTTTTTCTTTTTTAAAGGCAAACTTTCAGGATATGAATTGTCTATATTAGTTCATATAGATTTTGAACACAGCATGCAGTGAAGACCTTAACAAAGACAATATTTCAAGAAAGGTATATCTTTGATGCTATCTTTGGTGCCGAATTGAACTGCCTCTATGAAATAGAAGTCTGGTATTGAGATGCATAGACATTTTTATGAGATATATAGATAATCACGTTAAGCACGTCAGAAGTTTTCTTATATATTATGTCGAGAGTTTTGGCTGAGTTTCTTCCTTAATGGAAGAAAATGTGCGCGTGAAATTTACAAATTTCATTTCATTATGGATTCGAATTACCCAAGATTAGCTCAATCAACTTCATTCGCTACCCTAGAACAAAAAAGGATGAATGAACAAAATTTCTTAAGGATTACAATGTCGGTAGCTAGAAATACACAGCTGCTTTTAGAGTGCAAACAAAAAGAAAGGATAGGGAGCATCAGTTATATATAAATACTCCCCCAAAAAAATAAAAAATAAAACGCAATGTACATGTATCATTTGACCATAAATCCCACATAAATGGGGAATCTTGCACAATCATAGTTTAGAATTTTAGATGGGAAAATATAGAGTAGGGATCATTGGTGATATGACGACACAACACGCTTGGCCCTTATTCAAACCAATTTACTAGTGGAGACTATCATATCCTCACATAGACTTTTAGAAAAGTTCATCCTCCCAAGGAGGTGGGGCTTTATACTCCATGTATATGAGATTTAGCCAATTCTTAATTAGGAAAAAAACAACCAAAAATTTCCCAACAATCAAGAAAATAACCAAATAAAATTTATAGTTGTAAGGCCCAACTGGTACTATAGCAGACTTGCACTATTAGGACATCAATGATACGCTCTATTAGAGGAGGTTGTGGGTTTCAACCCATTTGTCAAAAGGGTTTAAATATATACAACCAAAAAAAATTGGGACTCAAATCAACGTATTGTCTTCATCTTGCATAAGCTTATAATTACTCTCTAACCTATAAACAGATTGACACCCACAAAGATGAAGTACCACATTTCAGCTCATTGCAAACAGACATTTGACGCAGACAAGTATACCCACTACACCGGCATATTCACTCTCTTGCATAAGCGTCAATCCATAAGAACAATTTTTCATTTCTTTTTTACAAATGTTCAACTCATTAGCAAGATCACATCACTCAACAACCAAGTGAAAGCAGTAGGCATACAGTTTTTAAAAGAAAAGAATGTTGGTCACTCACCACTTTACGAAGTAAACCCTCAACAACCGGCTTTATTTCTTGATTGACAATTTTGATGACCATTAACGGCAATTCGCTCCGAAACTTATCAACTACCTCCATCACCCTTCAACAAGGGGAACAAGGAAAATGAGAGCCATGCCAAGATAGCAGACATAAAGTAAAAAGTTGAATCCCGGGTCATGTTGACAATAAAAAGAAGAAGGAAATTTAACCAACCATATCAAGATCAAGAATCAACAATAAAGGAAATTTCGGCAACTACATAAAAGAAGAAACAAGACACTTTCAGTATGAACCTCACAAATCCAATTGAGATAATCAAATGATTCAACAAAACAAAAACACAAAAAAAGGGAATATACTTGCTCATTAGCTAAATTCTTTAAAACCAAATATTGCGTAGCACCTGAATCTTCTGAATCTGATGTACCATTTTCCTAACTTGTCGACTCTTGCTTGCTCAAAAGTTAGAAGCATTATCAGCTCAATTTCCTTTTTCGTCATCCTTCATAGAGGATGAGGAAATTTGGAACAGCATCTATAATGCCAGAAAAGGATAAAAACACGAAATCTTAAGTTTAAAGTTGACTAAAAAAATCATTGTAAACAAGCAAAATTAACATCATCTCTTTCATGTCAAATTATCTAAGACAATTCTTAAAAAACAGAACAAAAACAAAAAAGTAAGAAAAGGACTAAAAAACAATACTACAAGTACTACTGAAATCAGAATCAAGAGTTATAAGATTCCAAAATCATTAAAAGTTAACCACTTTATAAATAAAGCAAAAAACAAAAGTAACAATGGAAGAAAAGCAAAAACACAACCCACGTCATAACCAACTTCACCATACAATAATGGAGCAAAGTAAATGATTTTCGAAAAATCGTAAAATTAAACACCCAAATTGAAGAGATTTTTCTTCAACGTAGACTAACTTTGTTAAATTAGGCGGCTGCACAGGATCTGAACTGCTGGGTTGTACTGAATCATCATTTTCGACAGGCAACATCTTTGTATTTCAGCTGAATCTCTCAACAGTAAAGCTCACAAATTTGAAGAATATTCTACTCGATAAATATATAGTTTTCTGCAAAGTGATAGAAATCACAATTTGAAATTTAATAATTTATAGAGTTGAAGGGGCCCCCAAAAGGCCAAAACGCGTCGGCCGCGTTTTTTGGGCAGAGACACACTCCACAACACTGCCTGTAGAGGCCTCCATTTTGTTTTTGTTTATTTTTTTAATATTCAATTAAAACAGAAAATTAGCTACTATTTTGGACATTATGCAAAGGTTGACTATCCACTTCAGTCGCCATCATCCAACCCAATCATTTGTTAAAATATTTATTTCTTTTCTTTCATGTTACAACTTACCAACTAATTAAATTTACATTCGCTTAATATTTACCATCCAATCCAACATTATAAATAAAATATTAATTTTTCTCTTTTACAATTACATTTAGAAAGATTAAAAAAATATTTTGAAGAATTATATTTTAAAAAGCCATTTATTATAATAAATAATTTATTCTGCACTAGAAATTCATACCTGACAAATCAAAATTACAAAAATTAACAAAAAAAATAAAAAATACATTGAAAAAGCACAAATATAGTGCATGAAATTCTAAACTATAACTGCATGTTCAATGAAAAAAAAATTTAGGCAAAAAAAAATTAGACGGAAAAAAATTGTATTGTGTGCAACTAAAGCAATATTGGACTCTATTGAAATATAATTTCTTTATGAATTTTGACTTAAATATTTTATTAATAATAATTTAATACACATTTTAGTTATTTCTAAAAATATTAAATTGCACTCAATAAATGATTCTCATTTGTACACATGTGAGTGGCTATGTGAATGGCTGGATGAAGGGCAACAGACAGCCCAAAGTCATGGAAAATTTCATATTTTTCATTTTCTTTTATATAATTTTTGTTTGTCTTATATGGGTGATTATTTGAACGTGGTCATCATAGTGGATGGTCTTATGCTTGCCAACATGTAATGACTTTCACATGCAATTTGAATACGGTTGGGATTTTCATTTTCATAATAGTATCTCACATTATAGTACATTACCGAATGATTGACATGTGTATAAATTAATTGAGATAAATTATAATAAAATTTTTCATTATTGAGAATTTCATTTATCTCCACTAATTAATAAAGTATCATATCCGAATAGTGTAACAATTATGACAGTATTATGTAACAGTTGAACCGATTTAAGATAGGGCTTATCAAAATATCAACCCAAATCTATACTCCCTATTTTGCTACAATAAAGGTTTCCTTCACAAAGTATTCCATTAAAATGGGATTATATGCCATCAAAGTAGGTGCCTAGGTGGTGTTTACCTCTCTCATAGATGATTCTGCATTGATCTCTTATGGAATCCATCCCAGCAAAAGGTGCCTAATTTGGAAGATGAGACTCTTTCTTCCATAACTTTTTTCTTTTTCATAGGAAAAAAAAAAAAACTTAAATAGCAAGGGTGAACTCTTGAAAAAAGAATTGGAGTGATTTAGCTCATTATAATCTATTACAATATTGCTAAACCCTTTTTAGTAAAAACAGT
This sequence comes from Ocimum tenuiflorum, assembly GCA_001278415.1. Classification (NCBI taxonomy): domain Eukaryota; kingdom Viridiplantae; phylum Streptophyta; class Magnoliopsida; order Lamiales; family Lamiaceae; genus Ocimum; species Ocimum tenuiflorum. The sequence goes on along the minus strand of AYJT01008642.1, from coordinate 2,579 downwards.
TTGAAGTCCTATCAAATCTATCTTATAGGAGTTGATTATCAACTTCAAAACAACATTCTTTGAAGGAGATATTGTATATTTTTCTTCCTCGAATTTATAATTATAAACTCATATAACTTGTTATTGAAAAACTACAATTTCAACACAAGGAAAGGATTGCCTAACCCACAGTCATATTTTCAGTTTTGGAACTTTTAAGTGCACAAGTCATTAAATAAATTATCAAGACGACTAAAGGTTTGAAGAACAAATCTTATAGACTCGTGCCTGTAATTTGGTGCTGAACGGGTGCACATACCACATATGTAGGCTGTAACTTATGCTCAGCATAAATTTCATTAGAAATTATTAATTATTAGGACAACTACCTGATATGAAGAATATAGTTAGGTCATATGATGATAGATTGTCGTCTTTAGCATAATTAGTATCAATCAAATTCTTATGAGTTCTATATATGGCATCACAAGAAATATGCACATGGAATAACGCCATTGCGCATGTCGTAAAACAACAACCAAATGTATATAAAATTGTGTGAATGTTCAATTTGTGTACAATTAGAGTATTAATTATAGACTATTAAAATTCTCTATATTATCTTTCGATCATTTCCACCAACTATATGTACACAAATTTATTTTGGATTTCGTCTCAACGAATTAATTTTGTTTAATTTTCAATTTAACAAAAACTTTATAAGCCTTGAGGAGATCGATCAACTTATTGGTGGCATGCATTCCTTATTTCTTCAAAGTCTGGCGCCTTGCAAAATAAATAACACACAACGTGATTTACATTTTAAGAATTGGTTAGTGGTAGTCTGGTAGATTATCATATATAAAGAACCTTTAACGAGAGATGTGTAGCATTCATTCACCCCTTCCTCCATATTCAAAATAAAAAGGATAGCAATGAATTTATTTACTAGTAAATAAATCAACTGTCTGTAATGGATTTTTAAAACACATGCGATGTTCCATGTTTATCATTTATTTTTTATTCGATTGCATATATTTAACTATAATTGTATTATTTTCCATAGTAAATTTACAAAGTTAATTATTACCATAAATAGACGAGTCTTTACTAGCTCAAGAAGACATTTTGGAAGGAAAAGGATATAAAGGCTTGTTGAGTATTGAGTTTGTAGATATATCGATGTGGAGTAAACTGGCAGTAGCAAGAGCTCATGAAATTAGACCTTGTTTTTGGAGTTAAGAAACGCGTCTCAATGCTTAAAATGAGATTTGGATTCTTAAGCCTTATTTTATTGCTAATGTTTGCATCATGCATGTAATTACAAACAAATATGATATAATCTCAATAGTGAATTACTTTATTCCGTAAATGCTTTTTTTCAACTCTAAAAAATTCCAACTCATGAAATCAATATTGAGTCAACAATCATCCATAATTTTTATTTTTTATTTTTGAAAAATGGATAATTTTATTTGGATAACCTAATCTTCCTAAAATTCTAAATTAGTTTGTATCTTTTCAGTTGAAGAATAAAACACAGATATCTATTAAAACACCGTGGAGTGGAATTGGAATTTCATAAAACCCGAACTAAAATAACTCAAAAATAAATATTAAATGTAAAATTTTATGACCACTTGGAATGAGAGGTGGTTCTAACTAATTGGGATAATTCTGAAGGGGTACCTTCTCCTACATGGAATAGCAATCTGCCTCTTCAATTGTTAAAATTGTCCCACATCAATTGGAGATCAAGGTCTGTATTAGTTTACAAATGTGAGAGTATTCCACCCTTACAAGCCGGTTTGTAAGGGTGAATGGAAACCTAGTCTAAATTTTCAGTATTAACCAGAAATTGGTAGCAGGTTTTTGATCTTTGTTAACAACAGAGGGTTAGCTTGTTCGGTACTTAAGCTTAACCTCCAAAACCAAGAGGACTTGGTTTGAATACAATACAAAGCCATATGTCAGAACTGGATATACAAGTTACTGTAAAGCTAACACTCATACTACCAAACTAACTTTGACAAGAATTCCTACATATCTTGTGTTGATTATTAATGCTGTCGATAGTGGAGATTCCTACATATCTTGTGTTGATTATTAATGCTGTCGATAGTGGAATTGTCTCTCTTCCATATTTAGCAATAAATGCACCTAAAACTTTAGGTTTCAAAATAGCATGGCAGAAAGGTTGAATTAGATTCACCAAAACTTGTAATATTTCTTTAATTGCCCAATCATTTGTCTTGTCTCAAATGGCATACACTAGGGCTGGCAATTTCTGACATGATTCGATAATCCGATACGAATCAACACGATAATTATGGATATAGATTTAGACTTATCGGAACGGATCATTATCAGATCGGCCCGATAAGAACACGAAAATTTTAGATCAGATTAGTGTCGGATACGGATCGGATCGGATTATCCGTAAATTGGATCGAATACGGATATCCATTATTGATCCGTTAAGAAATTTAAAATTAATCTTAATATGTTATGTAATTATGATTTATTAAATTATATATATTATATTAAATTGATTATTTTTAAAATATTATATTTGCTTTAGAGTTTGAAACATTGAATTC
>AYJT01008621.1:0-14426 GCA_001278415.1 Ocimum tenuiflorum | reverse complement strand
CCCTGCCGACATTATCTGTAGTTGGCAATAAGTAATTGATTGATTTTGGGTACTGAAGTTTACTCCTTCAGTTCTTGTTTATTGCATTAGTAAAAAAATGTAATGAAGTAATGCTTGAAAATTAATTTATGCTATAGAAGTAGGTTAAGTGATATATATTGTACATTTAAGTAAAAAATATCATATGTGTAAATTATAAATAATTTTTATTTAACGGCCACCTCGTGTCCATGAGGCTCTTGCCTCCGCCTCTTGCCTCACCGCCTCGGTTTTTTGGACCTCATCGCCTCGCCTCGCCTCGCGCTTTTTAAAACTTAGGATGCTCTTTCTTTTTAGATGGCGTTGCACCCACCACCGCTTGGCGAAGGTGATATTTATATAGTACACTTCAAAGATCTACGCCCAACATTAGACTGGTCTCCCGAGCTTGGTTGGACAATACCCACTCAGGTTTGCCATCCTTCTCTAAATGGACTTTCGTTTCCACCTTGAAAATTCTGTCTTGAACTTCTGTTTCTAGAATAATATTTATCTTTAAATTCAACGGGGTGTGTTTCAATATAATTATGTTAATGGTTCTAATCCGCACTATGTTGCTTGATCCATACATTTTAGGTTTGAAACTATAATCTTCAAGGGAAAAGGTTAACTCATATTTATCATATCTTGAGTAGGTTGCCTTGGGTTAAGCATGATTGATGGAGGGACAAATCATATTACTGTTAGCTTTCACATTAGTTTTTTGAGGTAAATGGGACAACCAGATCAAATCTGCTAAAACTTGACTACTCCCACAACTTGCTCGCAACCGGATTCATTTTGCCTGACTGTTCTTCTAACACTAAATTGATTTAGCATCCCATTTTTATTGCAAACTCTATTTTTTATTTCCTTTGCAAGGATGAGAAGGGTGTCATCAGCACAGATTTATCAAGTTAAAATTTTTCTCTGGAAATTGAACATCATGTTCAAAATCTTACTGATGCTTTCAAGTATAATATCCTAATAAACTGTATTTTGATAGTTAGAGGTTGCATAATGCTTTTAATATCATATATAATTGATTCCTATTTACACCTAAATATTCTTGATCTTTTTTTATCATCAGTTTGCTCTCTTATTTACCATTTAAAAGTGGCAGGGCTCTGATTCTGTTTAGAATTGTTTGAAGCTTCTTGCAAGACTTGCTGATTTCTTAGGATTCCTCTATCCTGAAGTATGTTCCGGGGAACTTAAACAGTTATTGTTTGGTTGGTGCTGAATGCATGCATAGGGCTTTATGGCAGTGTGGTATCAACTAGTGTTAAGATTGTATATGAAGTTGATTTTCATATTTGAGGACCGAGTCTAGGGAACTTTTGAGTAGTGGTAGAAATTCATTTCAATTGATTTCCAGTGGCAATGTCTTCTCCTAAAATGTAACTTGATGTAATAAACTGCGTAAAGATTCATGTTGGTAAATACTTTACTGTCACTCCAATGTTGTCATTTGTCATCACTTTCCTTATCAATGCAAAATTAAATGGAATACATGGCAGCAAAAGTCTGCTATTTCTAATTCGTAGAATAGTTCAGCCGTTTTTCAACTTCGGAAGAGGCTCAGTTGTCTTTGAAGTCTGTATTCATAGATTTTCAAGCATTCAATTTACTTTGAGTCGTGAATGAAAAATTAACTGAAGCGAAAAAACATTTAACCTAACCATTTAAAGCATTGAATCATATATTGCTAGTTTCATGTGGGAGTTGTATTTGTGTTTCTAGATTATTCACATTTTTCAGAAAATTTATGTCATTTGAGTGCTGGCACATTTTGTAGAATATGATGCCTTGCATTTCTTGATGTCTTCTTTTATGTGCAAACTGCAGGAAGGTGCTGATCGCCCTTGTGCTCGCCTCATCAAACCTACAAATGAAGGTATCAATCAACAACATACAACCAGCTAGCATTAACAATTTATGGATCCTTATCGATACAATACAAATTATCCAAAATTTTATATAAATGTACAAAAGTCCAAAATTATTTAGTTTTAGAATTACTTCTTTTAGTACAGAAAGTTGACTTGGCACGCCAGGTTTCCACATCAATATTTCCCCGAGTGACATTTTGAGAATAATGTGGCATTGAAAAAATAATGATGTTGAAGTGCGTCAACTCCTTTACCAGAAAAAAGAAGTCATCCTATATTTGAATAATTTTGGATATTTTGTACATTTATGTGAAATTTCGGATAGTTTGTGTATTTGAAAAAACACATAGTTTATAATATTATTGAATATTTTCCGGGCTTAAAATGTCAACTCGGAGATTGCTCCCTTTGTCTGAGTTCAGAATGCTGTTACTTTCAGGTGCCAGATAACTGTATATTAATAAACTCACAATTTTCTATATCATGAGTTTTAGAATGTCTTCTCTTCTCCCCTTTTGGTCTTTGCAAATGCCCATTGTTTATTTTCTGATTGCTGTTTGATAAATGCCTAAATGGTCTTCTGAGCTAATCCAGATTTGTCGACTAGAGTTTTGCATGCATTTGCTTCAATTGTGCGAAACAGTTTCGTCATTGTGATAGGGTATAAGAGTAGACGAAAAGATATTACTTAAAATAAACGGAAAGAAATTCCAGACCCATAAAAGATAATTAAACTCTAATCTACCAAATAGGAAAATATAAACCTAAATAGACATGGAAATAAATCCAATATATCTCTAGCCATAATTAAATGAACTTTCCCATCAAATAAAATCCTATCTACTCCAAGAATATATAGTTCCTTCGTCTACACGGATCAAATTGTATTATCTTATGATGTTGCATGATAAACCATATCTTCACTTCATTGTGGACAAACATAATGCAGGTCGAGAAGCTGAGGGAGTTCAGAGGTCCAATGAAGTGAAGAGCCAAATAACAGAGACGCAGGCACAAAGCCTTTCTGAGAATCGAAAGAACAGACAAGAAAGAAGCAGTGGCAGCCCAAGAAAAACAAGTCTTGTAGAGCAGAAAACGGCTGAAGCGAAGAGCAGAACAACAGAGACGCAGACAGAACCAGTTTCTGAGAAACAGAAAGGCCGACTAGAAAGAAGCTTTGGCCAGGGACCTGTTGATTCTGGCCGGAACAGAAATTTAGTGAAGAGCAGAAGAGAAGAGACAGATATGCAAAACAAACAAGAAAGCAGTGCTGGCCAGCCAAGAAAAAGGAGTCGAGTTGCGGGTGATTCTGGGCAGAATGGAGGCGAGCCTGCAGCAGCTGAAGACAAAAGGTCAGGGCCGACTCTGAATTCGAAACGCTCCGACACTCTCGAAGCTGCCATTGTGGACTTGGAGGAGTATGTGAACAAGGTTAAATGGCTGAAGAAGGTTTTGCAAAACGGGATTTCGTCGTCGTATGATGAGAGGCCTCAATGGACATTCTCATAAAATCCCAAATAAAGATTGTGCCTTGGATTGAAGCTACAAATTTTGGGGGCCGAAAACGCTTCGGCCAACGTTGTTTTTCTCAACGAGATTGATCAATCACAATTGTAACCGTGATTTCATAAATATAGATACCAATTGATTTTAGATCATATTATAGTTTAGAATTTATAATGCCTTGAATCGATGTTGGTGGAATAGTTAAAAGTTATGATAAATAATTTGATTATATATATATTTTTTTAAGGATAGTAAAAAAGTAGTGGTGAATTTTTAATTATAATAGAGGGAAATAATGTTTTTTGAAACTTCTTAAGTGCATTTTTTTCGGGAGAAAAAAACATAAACAATAGCTTTATAGTTGGAAATCTACTAATATATTAAAGTAGAATAGTCATCGAAATTATATTTTTGTCACTTTTCCTATCAAAAACATTATATCATTAACATTTCCCCTCATAAAAACATCACATTATCAATACTATTTTCTCTTTCTTTTTTTAATTTGTTATTTCTTATATTATTAAATATATTTATACAGTAAGTGATAAAAATTTTAAATAAAATTACTATATGTTATTTTTCTCTAAGAACATTATATTTTCATCAATTTATTTTTCTCTAAGAACATTATATTTTCATCAATTTTATCTTATCTTTTAAATTTATTTTTATACTAATTTCTTTGAAATAAATATAAATATTCTTTTTCTTATTATTTAAGTTGAACTAATTTCTACTCAAATTTTATTTATGTTACTTTATGCATTATATTTATGCATAATTATGTTGATAATATTGATGGATAAGAATTAAATACATTTTTCAATAATAACTTTAAAATATAGTTTTATTTATCATATTTTATAATTAATAATCGTATTGGACCCCGTAACATGTGAATATAAAACTATTCATAATGAAAACCTTGAGAAGATGGAGGGCAGGCTTGACAGTATTTGAAGAGAAAGTGTCCTGTTAGACTGCCTAAATCATTTAGGCGGATTTGAATTTAGGATCCAAGACGAATATGAGTTTGAGTTTAGAATTCAAGGCAGAACTTTTGGTGAAACAATAAACAATTTAGATCCGCTAAATGAGTTAGATTGTCTACCATAATTAATTGTCATTTATATTAATAAAAGTAGTGCTTTTTTTTTCTCCCTTCTGAGTAGTGTCTTTGAAGATGAATTCACATACATTCAAATTTTAAACTTTTAAAATCTACAGTAAACTAAGAAAATAAGTCTCCGATTGATGTAGTTTATTTAAAAAAAAATCCAGACAAAAAATATTTCCTCTAAATATAAATTTAAATTTCATCTCTACTTTTTCTCTTTTCTTAACTTTGGCATACATTTTTACTCCTTTCCACCGAGTAGATCGGTAAGTGCGTGATGTGTCCCCCATTAATTATGCTTATAAGGTAGAGAATCCCAACTTAAACAAAAAATATGATCACGAGGGAAGGATTAATCGCCCATCATATGTTCTGTCTAAGAATATATCAATAATAACTAACTGGAGGAAAGAAACAAAAGTAGTGGGTATAGAATTACTTATTTTTGAGGAAGTAGGTATAGAACTTAATATCTCTTTTTTTATATCAACCTTTGCTTAGTAAATTGTACGTTGGAAGGACATTGACTATGAACACTTTAAAAACATATTCCTTATAAATCTTGGTCCTTAATCTCAAAATTGTAGCTTAATCAAAGTAAAATTGAGATTAATTCTGCTAATTTAGTATATCTAAGGATAAAATGATCGGTTTTCCCTTTTTTATCTATAATTTTTAATTTAGATAGTATCTTTCTTGTTGGTTGTTGAGATGATAGAAAAAATATCTATCTCTGTGTTTGATTAATTTTTCCCAACTCATCTATAATTTATCATTTCCGCTATATTATCATTTGTGTTATTAAAAATTTAGAATACATGACCAAAACGAATGATAAACGTGATAAGACAAAATGACTCTATACTTGTTTCTCCTAGAACAAAGATAATTGTTACCTATATGACCTAGTGCCTACTTGATGGAGTTGAAGGATAGTTCCGTTAGTGACTTGGGTTAGGACGAAGAAGTTCAAGGATGGACTAAACATGCTGATCCAAATGATGTGGACTCACGAAATTCAAGAGGCTCACTGGAGACAAAGGCTTAAGTGGATCACACATGGTTAATGTGATCGACAACGAGTGGGCTACGATTTTAATTTCGCCCACGACAAGTATCGTATCATTTGGTACCAGAGCCGAGATTCAAGTTTTGTAGTTTTATTTTGTGTCTATTCGCCTCAGTATATTTTTTTGAAGTTTTCTTTTTTTTGCATCCGTTTTTTCTGTGTCATTGGAGTCTTTACTGTGTCGCTTATCATTCTAGTTAGTGTTCCTTGTGGGGGTGTCGAAATCTGGTGATTCTGACTTGTCTAAGTAAATTGTGTATAGATTTTCTGTCATATCTATTTATATCTTTTCTGACTCAGTTCAATTTCTGATAGATGCTTACTTATGGCATAGATTTATTTCAAACTTTGGGTATCACATAATCAACTCTTTCTTGTTGTGGTGAAATAGCAAACCGCCAAGTTCAAAAAAATCCAAAAAAAAGTGTTCTTTTTTTTGCTACTTTTCGATTTGTGCTCCTGGAGGTTTCCCGAGAGGCTCTGCCAAAGTTGAAAATTTTTCGTGATTTTTTAGTAATTTATTTGTTGAAAAATTAATTAACGTTCTTTGTCATTTTTGGTTTCCTTGGGTGATTTGAAGTCTTCTCATGTAATTTTTGTATAGCATTTGGAAAACAAAAATCAGAGGTGAGAAACTGACTGGAGAAATGCAAGAGTGTGAGTATTAGAGAGGCTGAAAAGGTTATTGAACTGAGTGATATACTCGAGTGCTGAGTGATTCGTTTTGGAGTAATATACAAGTGTTTGTGAGGTGGTGAGGTCCCTTTTATTTTCTTTTCTGACAATTTCCTGCAATCATGTCTGAGAGGGAGGAAGATGAACCTAGAGAGCCTAATCCTGTAGATCTAAGTTCATTATGGATGCCTTGAAATCAAAATTGGGTAGGGTGATGAGAACAAAGTTGGAGATCTTACACCAGTGCATAGATGATCTAGAGAATGCATAGAGGGGGAGACATAATTGAGATAATAGTGAGCATACACGAGATGGGCAATAGAGAAGGATAGGACAAGGAGGAAGAGGAGATGTGGCAGAGGACGACTCCCAAATGTTAGATGAAATCTTCTATACTATGATGTTGAAGATTATGGGAAAACAGGTTCTCTTAGATAGAAGAAAGGAGGCCGAGGAGATGGGAACAAGAGGATTCCAATTCGGGGAACATCAGGATGAATATTCCCTCATTTCAAGAAAAGAATGATCTTGAGTTGTATCTAGAGTCAGAGACGAAAGTTGAGTTGATATATGACTCAAATCTCAAGAAGGTGAAGTTGGTAGCAACAACGGGATCAATTGGTGACTAGTAGGAGACAGAATCGAAAGCAGCCTATCCAAACGTCGGGTGAGATAAAGGTGGTTATGAGGAGGCAATTTGTGTCGAATCATTACTACTAGGAGCTTTTATAAAAATTTGCAGAATCTGAGGGTAGAAGACAAGATTAGTGGATGACTACTTCAAGGACATGGAAATAATTATGACTCGAGTCAATGTTGTGGTGGATGAGAGGCGACAATGGCCTAGTTTTTGGCAGAATTCAATTGGGAGATTCAAAATACAATAGATTGCAGCATTATGTTGAGTTAGATGATATGGTTCACATGGTAGTCAAAACAAATAACCAACTCTAGGGAGGGGTAGTAATAGCACTACAGCACAATGTTCGAACAATTGGAGACAATCACAAATGGCTGTTGCTTCCGCACCTAAAGGGAATTAAGGGATATGAGAAGAGCAGCCTAAGGAAATGAAACTATTTGTAACACACAGATCAAATCTTTCTACTTCTACTGCCCAAGGTGTTGAAGGTCAAAATCTTCTTCAGTAGATCGAAGCATAATCCATCACAAATTACTAGGGAAAGCAGTCTTTGAGGCACAATTCGAGGCCCGAAAGCTTAGCCGAGGAATTTTAAGGACAACGTTCAAGGCAGAACTCCATCAACTGGGTTGAAGCGTCAAAATGTAGGTCGAACTGAAAGCACTTAAAGGCACCTCATGCCTAAAAAGTGGATCGAAATACCACCCACACAGAAATCGCATGCGCGGAAGGATCTAGAACTCCCTCAAATTTGGCGCGGAAGGCAAGCAACCCATGATTGAAGATATTTTGCAGATCTTCATAGATTCACCCTAGATTTATTATATTTCTGCCCCTTAAATGAGTGAGGTTTAATATTCTTCTATATTTACTTGTATAAAATGCATGATTGTACGATAAGGCCATGTATTCTAGCCATATTTCACACACTCGATACACATAGTCATGTTTTCCAAAGTCCGATCACTATTCCATCGGATTTCTCGATACACAGAATCACATTTCATCGTCGTGCTACAGGGATCCCATGCTCGTGGATCTTTCAGATCTAACTCCATCGGAGCTGTCGTGCTAGGTTGGTTTGAATCCAGCATTAGATCCATGGAACAATTGGATAGTAAGGAAAAGAACGGGCAAATTCAAGTAAAATGGGAACGATTTGGGAATGGATTCCACCCTTTTTGCTACTTAGAGCCCCACAGTGGATGCCAAATTGTTGAGGTTCAGTTTTGATCGTGAGATGAAAAGGGCTCTAAACTTCGATCAAAGTGGAAAACGCGCGACTTCCCAGGAAGTTTTATCATCCCCCGGAATGGACGGACTGAGATTTTATAGATTAAATTAAAATTACAACAATTTTCGATCATCGATGACCAAAAGTGGTTAGAAACTTAGCTAAAAGATAGAAAAGCAATAAAATAATAGAATAACGGCTAAGTCGTGTGTGGAAGCGTGAATATGTTGTGCATTCACTCATTTATACAGGTGAGCGGTGAATCTTAATTATTCTAAAATTAAGGACGAATCATCTAAATTAGCAAGGGGCAATTTGGAATTCTTGGATGAGAAGTTACATTCACGCGGGTTTTACCATGCTGAGTTGGCTTAAGGATTATTTTGGACCCTTCTTATTAGGAATTATGTTTAGTTTTGTTGATGTAAATCTTTGACGATAAAAACCCTTTAAACTTGGTTTGATCATGTAAATCAAATAATAGTTTAGGATTATGTATTAGATAGGTCAGTAAGAGTTCAAAGAACTGGAAAAGAAGAGTTCAAGACTAGAAGATCAAATTAAAGGGAAAACCAGAATTGATAAGACAATTAGTTTTGAGAAACCAGAACTGAAGAAAAACTCAGTTTTGAAGATACCAGAACTGAAATAGAAGAGTTAGACCTCTCAATTTTAGGAGCAAACTAATCTAGTTCTAAATCCTTCTTAGCTAACAGTTTCAGGGGGAAACTGACTCAGCTAATCTGCCAGCTTTCAAGATTGAAACTGAGAAGAGCTTACAAAAAGAAGCAAACCAAAGACACCCTCAGCTAAGATAAAGTCAATATAAAAACAAACGGTCACTGAAATGTGTTAGAAAGAAAGGACAGGGTTGAGAGCAATGAACATCTGGTCCTTCAACGACATAAAACATCTTCTATCCAACGGTCATATTCTTGGGGGAAAGCTATAAATACCAAGAAACAAGATATAAATACCAAGAAAGAGAGGGGGTTGGCTACACTGAGGAAGAACATATCAAGAAACGTGCTCCGACCAACCCATCGGAATATGCAGGAACTACATTTAACAAACACAATTTGCCTCATTCTTAGAGGGAACTCAAACCTTCAACCAGCACAAGACGTGGAGCAAGCATCAGGAGGATCGTAATAGCTCCGTTCTACGCAATGTCTGAGTCCTCGAATGGAGAATCTCAATGACTGAGAAGATCAATTTTTGTAATCGTATTAACATATCAAAACTTAAGTTGATAGTGGAACCCTTCGGTAGTAGAAGGAAGAGAGAATGTAGGAGTGTATGGACATCTACGAAAATTCTTATGTCAGTTTATTGCTTTATGTTTGTTGTTATATTTCTCATAAGTTCACATTCATAATTAGAATATTTTCGACATCCTTCTTTAACTACCAGCTTAGCTAACTCAGGTTAGCTGACTCATAGAAACTGTCGACAAAAACTATATCTCATACATTCTCAACTGGACTTATATTCAACTGCAATGGATCTTATAAACAAACTAGACATTGAGACGCTACTAAGTTTGAACTGATACAGATTTCAGTTAGTTTTGCATATGGGCCGTAAGTTTAAATTCCGCACATTATTTGTTTATTCTTTAACTCTGATATATTTTTGGGACCAACACTTCTTGTACGTGCAAGGCGTGTGAATGGCTTTTAAGCCATTTTATATAGCTGCATCAAACGTGAACCACTTCTGAGGGAGTCCTTTGAGACGGTTAGCCAATCGAGGCGCTTTGCTGTTGTCTCGAGATGTTTGTTGCCTTATGCTATTTTAGGACGAGGCTTTGAGGGGGGTCCTCTCGAGGCGAGTCTTGAGATCGGTTTCTCGGGTGTTGCGTGCTCCTTGAGCTTGTCGGATCAAATCCTGTCGTCCCTCGGGGCGAGCTTCGAGAATTGGTCTGGGAGCCCAATAGAGATTTATCCAAGTACTGAGGCCTTTGTTCCGGATCGCTTGCCAAGGTAGATTTTGACCCTCGACAACTACCTAAAAGAAACATAAAATAAAGTGAAATAAAAACTAATAAAAGAAAATACAGATTACAAGGCATTTTACTCCTTCCATGGATTATTCTTATTCAACTAAGTTTGTTTATCAAGTTTATTTCTCAATTATACGAAGAATCATATAAGTACTATCAGAAGTCCAGTTAAGGTTCAACAAAGTGCTAATAGAATATAATTAATCCAGGAATGATATCTAATCACTCATACTCTTGATAAGCCCTAGAGATTTTATCTTCCATTTAATTAATTCCAGGTACTGTAAATAATTTCCATGTTCTTAATTTATGCTTCTCTATTCCTTAAATTATCTAAGTACAATATACATCTTAGAACTAGCATGCAAGAAGTTGGCCAGACAATCATGCAATCACAAATATAAATCTCGGTAGAATTGGGAAAACATTAACTGAGAAAGCAAAAAATAATATTCAATAAAAATCAAATAATTTGAAAGAAATTTCAAACCCTAGAATCCATACAAGATTTAGTCGAACATAAATATGACAAGAGAAAGAGAAAGAAACATAAAATAAGATACAAAATAATTGTAGTCTTCAAATCTTGACTCTTCCCTTCTCCTCATGAATTTCGGGCGAAGACCTTGAACTTGATTTGTTTGCCCTTGTTGTGACTCTCTAAACCCTAGAAAATATTGTGGCACAAGATAGATTGAATCAGGTTCAAACTAGCCGATCCCCTACTTTTTCCACAATTTTAAGCCTTTAGTATCTGTCTGATCCCGACAGGATTGCTACGCTCTTTGCACTTTTAAACGCTTTAAGTTCGTAGAGGGAGTCAACTTCAAATATAAAGGGTTGAGGTGGATCGAGCTTGAAGAGGGGATTTCAAATACCAACATGGTAATTTCACAGGCCTCTCTAGCTCAATCCACTTAGGAAGTTCTAAGATTCAAATGTAGGAACTCAATCATTTAGGAAGATTGAACAATGCAGATGAAGTCGAAATCTTGAAGGTATCAATCGCAATTCACAACATCGAAGACATGTTTCATATCCTGATATAATTTTGGCCAATCTTGTTAAAGAATCTATCACAAAATCGTGATCCGAACACATATGCGGAAATGAACTTGGAATGACCATGGATATAGGTTGAACACCAGCGCTTTTGATTCGGCTCTAAAAGAACCATAGGCAACAATTATTCTATACAACCCAATAAGCAACTCGATTCAAACATAGTGGATAGTGAAGACACCACAAACGGGAGCAAAAATTCATTTGATAAGTGATAAAAAATTTATTGGCAAAAGTTGAAAGACATTCAAAATTAATCTCTCAATAGAGGAAAAACTCACTAAATTTTATTAATGAAACTCCGACAAAATTCGTCTGCAATGCGACCTTTAAATAAGCTTACAAATAAATCATAATCAAAGTAAAGAAAAAAACACTAATCCTAATCAAAGTCTAAATTATATAACTCTAAACTAAATCCAAAATCCAAATCAAAGTAGAAAACTAGATATCTCTTAAACTAGGAAATTTGATTAGCATAAATCTAATGTGGACCATACACTCCACAAACTAAATTATTAAAAATATTTTGAGTTGACGACCCTCAATATGCATCAACAGAAACCCTCACATGCTACTATGATTGGTCTATCATTCTTATACATATTTTTTTGCAATGTGTTCACTGAGTGCTTAGTGATAAGCATTTTCTTTGACAGAAAACGGGTCACAATAATAAAAAGATCGAACTCAAGGACTAGGTTCAAAGAAGTGTCGTTAAACACTAGCTCGTATTAGTATCCCTATCGTCTAGCCACACAAACAGGTTGGATAATATTGTTTCTTTAGTTTCCTTTTTAGAAATGAAAACTTATAGCTAAAATAAACAGAAAAGCAATAACGACAAGTAAAGTATAACACAAATAGGAAGAACGGGGGATTCCAGGGATCATATCATGAATAGAAATCATGAATCAATAACGGGAACTCAACTACCAATGACATCAAGAATGATTCTCAACAACGGTATCGAAATTCACCGGAAGAAATGTAAACTTACAAGATGAAGAAGTAAAATGAAGATTCTCAAGCGTTTTCGATGGTCCGATCCGATAAAATCATCAATTCTAAGCTAAACTAGTGTTTGTATGAAATATTGAACCTATACCCTACTCAAAAGCTGCTGAAACTCGTCCAAAATAACCCTTTATATAGTTTTGGGATAAAACTAGGTCAAAACACGGATGTGGGTTGAAAAGCCTAGAGAAAAAGTTGACTGTTGTCGATGGCCCGAACCATCGACTGGTGGCTTTGTCTCGTCTCAGTACCCGATGATTGATGGCTTGCAACCGGCGACTCGAGACTTTTCCCTCAAGTTTTCCTCGATGTCTCGGAACCAACGATTGACGGGATGGAATCAGCGACCTGAGACATTTCTTCTTAGTTTTGGATTGATGGCTCGGACTCGGCAGTCGGTGACCCAAGACTTTTGAACTGGTCTCAGCTCAACGAGACCAAATCGCTGGTCGATATCTCAGCGCCGTCGACCCGAGAATTTTCTCCTTTAAAATTGGTCGATGGTTTTGAACCGGCGCTCAATGGGATTGAATCGGCGACCCGAGAATCACCTTTTGTTCATTGCCTTAGCCAAAATTCCACACTTCACCTGATTTGGTCAATACAACTCTAATCTTCCACCGAAAACCTACAAAAACACGAACAAGCACACACAAAACACAACATAACACAAAAACAGTGATAATCGGTCGAAAAGGACTCAAATGTGACTCAATCGACGATGAAATATGTACAAAAATGCATGCAAAAAGATCGATTATCATCCCCCCAAACTTGAACGATATGATCATCCTCGATCAATGAAAACGACAAATCAATCATAGTTCAACTTAAAAAAGAACACTCGAACTCAATCAGTCAATTTGAATATAATTTCCAAATCAAATAGAAACAAAAACCATCTTTTAAACATCATTGAGCTCTTCAGAATCTGCCTCACGAAGGGAATTCAGAGATTCACATACCACACTCAACAAAGAGAAAGGACAGTGTTTACACTCATCATCGAGAATTGTAAAAATGTGACATAGATTTGCCTCTTGTCTATTCTCTCCATAGTTCTAAAGTAAGTCCACTCTAAAATTAATTAGGTCTTTGATAGGTTGAAATGTGGCTAATTAGTGAGAGGTTGAATGTTTTTGGCTAAGTGACTCATTTCTCGACCTCCCGATACAACTATATAATCAAGAATACTTTCTACCCCCTTTATTATTCCTTAAACTTGCTTCTTTGGCACAATTTGCTAGCCACTCGCTACACAGATGGAGTATTTCAGCCATTTTTTTTCTTTTTTTAGGGGGATATGAATTTTTAACCACTACCACATTTTATTCAAACACCACAACAATCTTCTTCCCGAACTTGCTCCATTTTTCACACAAAAAAGGAAGAAATCGAATTACGGCTCAAATGGGCTAACAACCGTTAACTTAAAAATGGGTAGTGTTTGGATATCGGCTAGAAATGAACATGCCTAGTATCATTTCCTAGAATGAACATACACGACCATCTCAAGACAGAACCAAGGCAAATCATGACACGACGATCACAAACTCGACACATTCAACAAACAAAAAGCTGCATAAATCACACGTAATACGGCTCATATCCTCACAGCTTAAAATTATTCTTAGGAGCCTAACAAAGCAATGATCAACGACCATCATCAAAGTCTACCTTGAATTCATAACCTTTCAACTATCTTTCATCAAAGCATACAAATTTTCAGCCAAATCACAATAATTTATCAAATATCAATCTTAGATAACCACACGATGAATTCAAGGGCGACGACACTCATGCAACGCACAACTATTTACAACGACACACATCACACAATCATGCACATTCAAAATGAAACAGATTCAATGACTCAACATCATCCCAATTTCCTGTCACTTTCCCCCAAACTTATTCAAATGAAAGAAAAAATAAGTTTGAAAGAAAAATGAAATCAGGACGGTACCTCAATCGTACGGGTGGAAGATTCCCATATCATCAAAGTATCCAGGTGGAAACGTGCTAGAATCAATTTCTTCAGGCAAAGGGTGGTTGTGAGTTGGCTCCATTTGAGTGGAGAAATCGGCACGATTCATGAACTGATCGACCCTCTTGGTAGTGGGTGAACACTGACCAAATAATTATCGAATCTGTAGACCGTTATGAAGTTTAACTCATTAGACAA
>AYJT01008619.1:0-10368 GCA_001278415.1 Ocimum tenuiflorum | reverse complement strand
AGGTTATTTTGTAAATTTAGGTAATTAATTTTATTTATTATCAGGATATATTTTCTAATTTTTTTATATAATTTATCTATTTTTCATTTTATAAATTTTGTTTTTAATAATAAAAAATGAGTTTGAAAAAAAATTAAAAAGAGAGTTTAAAACAAAAGGGTTTGATTAGGTGGTATTTGAACCTAGGAAAAAATAATAAAAAAAAGAGTTTGGATAGTTTGGCTTGGGAGTATTCGAACCTTTTGCCACATCAGCAAGGTTCGACCTATACCGAAAGTTGAATAAAAAAGAAAGGTTTGGGTTGGGGGTATTCGAACCCTTTTGCCACATCAACGGGGTTCAAATACCCCCCAACCAAAGTGGCCATTATTTTTCACATCTCCACTTCCTCGTATATATCCGTCCACGTGATCAATTTTTGGGTTAAAATTTTCTTTAACCCCCGTTAGGGCTTCTTTCATTCGGAGCGTTTGCGGCCGCCATGACGACGAATCAAAGTAGGTATCTGGAGCAGGGGATGAGAAACCCTTGAACCCTCCGGTAACCAACAAGAGTGAGATCTAGAAAGGAGACGAGATGTAGTGGAGGAATGAGAGAAAGTGGGTGTAATCTAAAGAAATTAAAGTTTCATTTATTTTGTGGCTGGAGTTTAAATGAAAATTTCGGAGATTTTATTTTTAGGTTTGGCGGGAGGTTGGATTAAATTTAGGAGCTTTAATTTATTTTCTTGTGGTGAGAGTTGGAGATTGAAATTTATAGAAGAATAATTTAAAAAATAAAACAAAATTGAGTAGTATGAATTCTTATAAACAAAATTACCTAAAATTTCCATATCAAGAGCAATTCTCTTTTAAGTGTGTGTATATATATTATAAGTGTACTACTAATTAGATTATTATTAATTTTTTTAATTTGATTAATAGCTAAATTATTGATTACCAAAAAGGATTAGAATATAAATAAAAATCTAGTAATAAAAGTGCAATAGCTACAGTCCTCTGTGTATATACACACATGTTGGTCCCAAATCAGAGATAAGATAAAGTGCGGAAATTAAAATGGTTTTTATCTCAGCTGACCTAAGACGGGTCAGCTGGGTTTCTTAAGAAATTTTGTCGTATAGTCAGTTAGGGTTTGTTGCAATTATACTCCAGCTATCGAGGTAGCTAGGTTTGAAATAATTAATGATGATTGTAAGAGAACATAGAAATTTATAGAGGTTTGGATTCAAATAATCCTACGTCCTCTCTTCCTTCAAAGAAGGGAATTCACTAATCAAAATTATACACGGTATTGTTAACACGGTTTATAACTAAGAGTCTTCCGAAACAGAGAGCTTGAAGGCTATCGGTTGCAGGCACGACAGATCTGAGATGCTTTACCGGAGTCCATCTCCTAGGCGTCGTAGATCGGCTGGTAAAGGTTTTAGTTCCCTTTAGAACATAAGTATGATAAAGTAGTTGTTCTCAGATAGATTCTGAGAATGGTCTCGGAGTCTCTAGCTGTAAAGATAGCTGAGGAGTTCCGGTAGGTCTCGAGTTAATTCTCGGAAGGCTTGCGTGCTAGAGAGTAGAAATATAGCAAGCTTGAGCAGATTGAGTGTCAATAATCTTTGCTCGACGTTCTTGTCTCCTATTTATAGTTGACGGATTTGGATAGTTCCGTTGGAAATGGGTGGAAAGCAGGGTTTGAGTGGTTCAATCTGTCGTCAGAAGGATAGAGCCGTTGTTGTACTTACAACAGGCTTTTTCAGAACTTTACCCACCAGTCCATCAACTTTCGGCTGTGGGCCGCTGGATATTACCTACTTGTCAGAGTACTTTTTTTTTTAATATTAGGAAAATCAGCTCTGAATTCAGATTGAACTAAAGTCAGCTGTAAGTTCCACAGGAACTTCAGCTGGGTTAGCTTTAGCTAATTGTCTTTAGCTGGTGTCCCACTCAGCTAGATGCGCACAACTGGGTCAGCTGTTGTAGAAGAACTATTCTTTCAAGGATGTCCTTAGATTTGATCTCTTCAACTTCAGTTCCCGCGAACCTATGCTATTACAGATCAGACCTATACAATTATTACATTCTAAACATAGTTCTAAACTACTGACATGGTTTCTGACATTATCAAAATATCTAAATTCCTAACAACACATAATGTAAAGTCATTACAATCTAGTGTTCCAATAAACTTCGAATTCATATAACAAAATCAATTTAAAAAAAGTTCATATAACAAACTAGTAAAATTAATAAAAAAAACTAAAAATAAAATTATGCGATAAAGTCATCCTCCTATTTTAACAAATTTAGGATAATTAAATTATAGCTTATATCAAATCATTTAACAACTATGCAAGTTTTAGGAGATCTAAAAGTTTTAGGAGATCTAACCATAATGTCATTTTGGGAAAGGAGAATAAGCAGAGCAATGTATCCACCATGATCTTCTATTCCATTATATATGTAACTGTATAATTAAATAGGTTTAATTAATTAATTAGATATAAACAAAAATACATATAAACCATTGAAAATTTTAAATTATTCAACAATCTACGTACCTAATTGACTAATACGAAAAATCATCGTCACAATCAGGATATGAGTCGTCACTATCGTTATCACTTTCAGATTCTAAAACATGTTCTTTGTTAACAAACTATCTTTCATCATCGTCGTAGTCCTCAATATTATTCATATCAAGATCATTAAGACTTAACTCTGTGATACGTAATTTGGCTACCTTCTCATAAGGAATAGAGATTGGATCAACATCTTCTGTAACCAATAAAGATGTGTCCACTACCTCTTCGGCAGGATGAAAAGATGGCAACTGACTTGAATCGTCCTCTTGAAATATATTATTATACACACTATCTTCTTCATCATTGTAATCTATATATAAAAAAAATACTTCGATGATTTACTTTTTGCACAATCATCCAATTCTTTCCTCGAGACAAGTCATTAAGATAAAATACTTTTTGAGCTTGTGTGGCCAAAATAAATGGCTCATCTGCATACCATTCGAATGTAACATCAAGCGATGTCAAGTTCTGATTGACTACCATTCTTTTTCCTGTTGGATGTGTATCATACCATTTGCAACGTAACATGAAGACTTTTCTCGGATAGGTAAAATCTAGTTCCAATATTTCAACCAAAACTCCATAGTACATCATCTCATGATTCTCATCATCAGCTGGTGTACATACTCCGCTACACTGTGTCTTAAATTTTTCATCACGTTCCTTGCAACGGAACCTAACACCATTAACAATACAACTAGACTAACTTGTATAACGATCATCGAGAAATTATAACGGTGAATATAAATCATCAGTTGCCCTTTCATCATTTTTGACTTTGAGAGTAGTCATCTGTAAATAGCAAAAACAAAAATAATTTTTACAATTAGTCTATCATTACATCATTTTAGAATAACACATATACTGCAATTTACATTGTCCTTAAACTAGTGAGGAAATTCATTTTTTTGAATTGCATCAAGATCTTCTTCTTGTACATTCTTTGAGCGCAAAATATTTTTATGCTCACTACAATAAAAAAAAATATATTACTTCATGAAATTATAAATATATTTAATGAATCTCAAAATACATCTAACTCACTTTATATAAATATCGAGACCGTCACCACAATTATTGAGAATATACCACTGCACCACCTTGCAGTGAACCCCTAGTGATCCAAATACTGGTGCCCCCAAAGTGCGAATCTTGTTATTGAAAATGGAAATCGAGTATTTCGTGGTAGATACATCCCAATTGCGTTAAGGAGGGGGGTGAATCTTGTCTTAGTATCATGTAAATAATGAGACAAGAATGTAATAGCCTCATCGAAAATATATGCTTCAGAAATAGAGTCATCAGGGTGTGCATAGTTACGAACAGATGTCTTATATGTACCCATACAACGTTCAACACCGAACATCCATCTATAACTAACCAACCCTCCCAATAAAGCTTGCTCTGGTAAATGCATTCATAAGTGAATCATAATAGTAAAGAATGCCAGTGAGAATGTCTTTCGAGTTTACATAGTAAGATCACAATTCTTTTCTTCATCTCCTCAAGCTATTTAACATATAGATTCTTAGCACATAACTTTTGAAAGAATTGAAAAACTTCGATTAGTGAATCATGTATTTTCTTGTCTAAAAATGGAAGAATAGCAATTAGCAATATTTTTTGGAGTAGTACATGACAATCGCGTGTTTTCATTCCTCCTAGTGTGTTGAAATCTGTCACACATCGACTGATGTTAGATGCATATCCATCTGGCAAGCGAATTGACTTTATAAAACCACAAAACTTTATGGAGTCATCTTTACTCAAAGTGTATTTTGCATAAGGTTTCTCAAATTTGCCATTTATCTCTCTCTCAACCGTAATTCCTTGCGAATGTTAAGATCTTGCAAGTCTAAACGTGATTTAAAGTGTCCTTGGACTTAATAGGATCATTTAATAACGTCCCGATGATATTGTCACAAACATTCTGTAACACCCCTAAAAAAATATCGTCGGCATAATAGTTGGAAACTATTAAATCGACCGGTGTAAATAACATTCATTTTCAAGGGTTCATATTTCATATTATATGATTAATATTAATAGATAATGTCATGAGAATTTCAGAAGTGGTTCCGGATCTAAAAACGGACAAGTATATCAAAAGTTGTCGCGATTCAAAGTTTTCCCAGGAAATTGCCGATGATGATGTCATGACCTTAAAATATGGGTAAAACCTGAGATGTCAGTGAATCATAAATTATCGAACAATAATTAATTAAAGAAAGCTCGTTTGATCGGATCAAAAATCAAATATCCGAAATATGTCGCGTAAAGGGTTTTGAGACTGAGCGATGATGTCATCTATTTTGTCCTCACTTGCCCTCCATGTCCTATAAATAAGCCAACTCCCTCTTCATTTCTCATCCTTCAGAATTGATGCAAAACTCTTGAAAAATCGAAACTCAATCGACATTTAGACAAATTGTCGAGCCAAAATTTACGAAAACATCGAATCAGAGTGAGGATCAAAAGGAGTGCTAGCCATCGTCTTATCTATGAATTTGAATTCCGTTTTAAGGTAAAAGCCCTAAACTTCTTTTATTAAAAAATCCTCAATATGCCATGATTATTCCTTGGATCTTGATAATCGTTGTTGCTTATTCATGATCATGCTATAACTAGGGAGATTCCATAACACGAACATAGTTTCTTGACCAATTGCTAAAACCGTAGTTTTTTTCTTCTTCAATTTCATGCCGAAACATGTAGAATATTGGCTTTAACTCCATAATATTGTTATTCTTGAAATTAGGAATCTATAGACACCTTAAACACTGAATTTGGACCAAAAATACAAAATTTGTAAAAATTCTCGAGAGATTTCAGAAACTCTAATCGATTCAATCATCCTTCGGATTAACTTGATCCAATCCAAAATTTTTGAGATCAGCCCGATCATCCTTGAAGATCGGACCGATCCACCGAGAACTTTAGTTTTGAAACCTAGAAATTTTGAATATCGACCTGATCACCTTTGAAGATCAGCCTGATCAATCAAGAACATTCTTCGCAGCCCAAAAAACCCCTTTCGAGCTGGTCATAAACATGATTGATCATTCCGATCGACCCGATCTTCTTTCAATCGACTCGATCACCTTCAAAACCCTATCGACCCATATAGACCCTCGATTGTATTACTCGATCGACTCGATCCTTCTATGATCGACCCAATCCTAGCCCAAAATTTGTTGATCGACCTGATCAGTCCTCGATTGGCCTGATCCTGTGTAATTTTGGTTGACTTCATCACGTTTTAATCCCCAAGTCCTTCATGAGATGATTGACCCGATCCTATTCCTAAACTTGATTAAAATTCTTTTACTTCTTGACCCGCTAATACTCGAGTCTCCACTCCAAACCTGACGACTGTATTAAAAATCTTAAGAACTTACGAAATACGGTAACATCAATATGAGTCGATGGTAGGAACATCACACTCTTATAACTTACTGTGAAGGTGTACGTGCCAAGAGGACACGAAGCAGACCGAACTCAATAAAAATGATACTGCTAAGTACTAAGACTCTAGATGGGCTTTTTGAACTAAAATATATGAACTGAATGTGTTTTGCCTTTTTGAAATTCCTCAAATTACGTTTGCCAACAATGTGATTGCCTATAAGTGATTTTGCATGCCTATTTGTCTCCCGCTTGTACGATACTACTTGGGGAGTTGTTAGATGGATTAAGTGATGAATGATGATGGTGATGGTGATGGTGATGATGGGGCTATGAATGTTGTTGACTGATGAACTCGTGGCATTCACACTCGTAGGGTTTTACGAGGTGCTTGCGCATGACAACTAGATTGGGGAGGCCCCCTAGTCGGTTAATCTTAGAAAACATATAGCATGATTTGAAAATGTGCACGTACTTAAAATTATTTTAGAGTTCGTGGGATCTTTTCAACTAAAATCTCACGTTCTGCCAATTGAATAGACAACACAAAATGTTTTTATGTATGTAATATTTCGGGGATGTGTCCACGAGTGCTTATGTACTCACGCCCTGCATATATTTCTAAATGTGCAAGTTGGGAGTTGTGGAGTCGTGAGGATGTTGAGCAGAGAATTAAAATGAGAACTTAGCGCCCCGAAGGGTGCATCAGCATATGTACTCTTCAACCATACTTTCTGATGTCAAACTCTAAACTGCATACTTAATACTTGAACAAATATTTCCTTGTTGGTTCTGTAACTTCAATATTTAACTCCTACTATGAATGTTCTTTTCTGCCATTTATTATCTCATTTCTTATGTACTTATACATGTGAATAGTGAATGAATGACGATGATGCTTAATCTTTTATTATCACTTGGCTCTGCAAGTAGCGTCCCCACTATCAAGGTCGAGCGTTACACATTCTTTTCTATGTGCATGACATCAAGATTGTGGCGCATCAATAACGTTGACCAATAGCAGAGTTCAAACAAAACACTTTTTTTTACCAATTCAACTCAACGACACCTCATTTACACTTTCTATCTACATTATTAGGTGCTTTACCTGGAATGCATGCATGCACCTTTTCCAATTGTAGCAAAATATTTTCACCCGAAAGCTGACAAGGTGGTCCTCTTTTTTCCACTTTACCATCATATTTTGTACTCTTTCGCCATGAGTGTGTTCCACTTACAAAAGACCAATGACCAATAACATTGTTTTCCACGAATTCTTTTGGAACGAGTGTCTTTAAGACATATTGGACAAACCAATTTCCCAATAGTACTCCATCCAGATAAGTAAGCATAAGCTGGAACATCGCTTATTGTCCATATAACTACTACACGAAGATTGAATTGAGATTTAGAATATGCATCATACGTTGGAACACCATCACACCACAAAACTTTAAGTCCATCCACATGCGGTCCCAAAAATACATCAAAATCTTTACCGGGGGACTTTGTCCCAGGAATCAATAAACTCAACAAGTAGTTACTCTTTTGAAGTGAACACCAAGGTGGCATGTTATAAAGCAACAACATAACGGGCCATATACTGTGTGAGGTACACATATTACCAAAGGGATTAAACCCATCTGAAGCTAGGCCCATACGTATGGTCCTTGAATCAATTGCAAAATCAGGATACAATTGATGAAAATGTTTCCATGCCTCTCCGTCTGCAGGATGTTGTAACACTCCGGATTTTCCTTTCGAAACTCCTTATGCCAACACATGTCCCGGCTGTGTATCTTGAATTATAAAGCCTCTTTAGACGAGGCGTGATAGGAAAGTACCGCAATCTTTTATGTGGAATCTTGTCACGACTGAAGCGACTATTTTTACAGATGGGGCATGTTGATGCATGTTTGTGTTCTCCGTAGCAAATTGCATAATCATATTGACAAACGTCGATTGTTTCATACCTTAGCCCAACTTGATAGAGCAATTTTTCCTAGTGTTATAATAGCTATCCGGGCAATTATTACCTTCAAGTAATATCTCATGCAGTAGCTTCAACAATATCTAAATGATTTATCACTCCACTTGTTCATAACCTTAAGATTCATTAACTTGACTACAAAATTTAATGCACAATCATTGCATCCCTCATACAAAGGATTACTTAGAGATTCATATAATTTTTCACTACAAGCATTATCAACAAATGATTGCTCGATAAAGTCATCAGTGTGACCAATATCGAAAAAATGATTGTCTATGGTATCACGCAATCCCCCTTCCAAATCATCAGCTTCTAAACTTCTAACGTCTTCATTACTGAAGTTATCATCACAATCCTCATCACTTTCTTCCTCACCATGGTAGACCCATCGCGTGTATGAACTATCGATTCACGGTCTAATTAAATGTTCTCTAATAATTTCAATAGGTTGGTATCTTCGATTGATACATTTGATATAAGGACATAGAGTCATTCCATTTGCATTCAAACTTTGTCTGGCAACACCTATAATTCTTTGACCCCTTTTATATACTCTTGAGATACTCGATTTGTATCCTTGACCCATTGATGACCCATAACAGCTCTACATTAAAAAATAAATAATAAAGATTTATTCTTATAATTTACTAATAATAAATAAATAAAAAATATATTGTACAATAATAAATTACAAACAATTATAAATTATATATAATATGACAACGCAACACTTGAAATTTAGCAAAAATACATCAATCACGACAAATTAAGAATAATTATAAAAGTAAAGAAATTGATTATTATAGTAAATAATGAAATTCAAAATAGAAAAATTAAAAAAAAAAGAAATAGTACAATGAAGGATAAATAAGATACCTATTAATGTTTTCATAAATACAAATCACTCAAAACAAGTTTTTATACCATTAACGATATTTTTCCACTCCAAATACCCTATCCCCATCTAATTGGCGCCGCCGTCCAACCACTCCTATTCAGCCACTGTTGCTTGCCGTCATTCTCACTGGCCACCGGATGTTGCCACTGCTCGGACTTTCCCGTTTCTAAATATCCACGACAGATCGCCAACATGCCCGCGTGCCATCGATCGTCGTCGTTCTCGAACCGTCCCCTTCATCCTTACCCATCGGAGGTCTGTCTATTTATTATGTCTACATTTTGTCTAGGGCAACTAGCTTAAATTTGTTTTAGGCTAATAAATTTTGTTTGCATTCTGAATCAATTATTTGTGTTTTCTCAAAAGCATATTTTCTCTGTGCTCTCGCCTTTCGCTTATAAATTACTAACGTCAGCTAAGAGTGTTTAGATAAAAAATTTTATAATAATGTGATAGCAATTTTAATTTCTTTTTATACAACAACAAATCAAATGAATGAACCTTGGTAATAAATGTGTCGATTCTATGAATAAATACAAAAACAAATACCTCAAATTTGCAATACCAAATAGACTTCAAAAGAATCAGCTCCCAGCTCCCAGCTCCTTCCTTAGTTGTCTGTTTCCCAGGCTTCTCCTAGCCAACAATTTTTTTACCTCTTAAACTTGTGCAGAAAATAAAAGTTAGCCAAAATTGCAAAAAAGAAAGTGTGCACTGTAGCTTTTTTCAATCTACTTCTAAAAGGATCCACAATTCTCTTACCCAAGTTAAAAGCATACTCACTAGCAACAGTTGAACTTGGAATCGCAAATACATCTCTGGCAAGAAAAGAAAGGACTCGCTACCTTGTTTCACTTCCTTTCCACCAGTCCAAGAGATTGAAAGATGGATTATATTTTTTTTTGATGTCATCATCAAGAAACTTATCAACTTCATTACTTATCTTTGAAGTTGTTCTTCTTCATTTTGTGCTTCTACATCATTATACAATTTATCATAGAGACCGCCGACGCTACTAGTATCATTTTCACAAGCACACTCCATTTGAGAATTTTATTTTCTAGTGATCAAGTTATCATTCACTCCCTTGTACTCCATCCACAAAGTCATCAGGTTCTTTTTTTTTCATCAATAATATCATTAACCTCTTCAGAAGTACCTCCCAATTTCTTAAGACTAAGTTTTGATCATCTGAAACTTGTTTCTTGGATCCAAGACATTGCTAATAAATATCTATTGGATTTTGGTATCCGTACAACTAACTTTTTTTATGTTGTACACAAAATTAACTATTTTCATGCGTTTCATATAACAACTAGTCCGTTTATCTCAAATAACTAGGGTGGATCATGTAACGTGTAGGAGATCGCAGTAGATTACATGATCCGTAACCTTAAATGAGATATAAACAATAATTACAGCTGAGGCGACTTGATGAGGAGACATCGGTCTAGGCTGCAGTATATATTCGAGAAATAGCTTATCTAGGTC
>AYJT01008598.1:0-10113 GCA_001278415.1 Ocimum tenuiflorum | reverse complement strand
ATATATATATATGAAAATTTCTTAGACGCCCCGGTCGTCACTATCCATCCCTCATATGAAGGTGGGTTTCATGTGGGAATTTTTATGTCGGGTGTGTGGGCATTGTTCCCCCACATGGAACGTCTAAAACTTTCCCATATATATATATATATATTGAAGATTATATATTAAATCTATAATAGCAAGTGTGTTAATTAAGAACGAATTTTGGGCTGTTGAATAGATAAATCGACGGTTGTGATTTCACCAACATTTCATATTATTGTGCGCCATCGTTTAATATACTAAGTAAATTAGTATAGAATTATAAAACTACTTGTCGCACGTAATGTAATGTAACAGTGACTAGGTTGTTATGTCTCCAACAAGCCAATCACATTCAGTCTAGGGATTCTGGATAAGGTTTTGCCCCCACACAATCAGTCATCCCTGCTACATGTGACTGAAAACCACAAAATTTATTCATGCTAGTATCTTTTATTATTTTTGTAACGGAAACATTGCGTTACAAATTAAATATCATTCATTAAATAATTATTGCTGAATTCCCAACAACCATATTTGGGATTCGCTTACGTCCAATTTTCTCCCGGTGATGATTATTGTCTGTATGGATATTAATTAAACAAGAAAATAGCTCAACCATCCTTATTCTAAAGTTCATAATAAACGTTAGCATGTTATCGTTCAAAATACTCAGGTAAGAGTAAATTGTTAATCTTACACTAAATCTTGCTGTATATAATAACATGTGTTCTTTCATTTATAATATTCAAACTTGTGAAGAAATAAAAATATACAACACATTTTTGTTATATGAACCCTGTTTTGTATTATAATTATATATGTACTTCGTACAATGTGCTTACTTTTACTTTATAACATGCGACTTTCTAAGATATATATGCAATATATTTTTAAGCCTAAACAGTAAACCCGATATAAATTATAACAGTATCAAATAAAATACTTCAAGTTTCAATAGAAAAACATACATAATAAGTAGAAATTTATGTATGTTTATGTTTCAGAATATAGTTTGTATATAAATCATCATTTATATTTTCCGTGCGATTTTCTTTGAATGAACATATGCAATAAGAATTTAGTTTGAAAGATCATGAAATTGCCTCTAATATGATACATGATATGAGAAATACTTTAAATCAAATGAGTTATATTTATTTAAAATTTTGTAGTGATTTAGAGTGGAGAGGAACATGGAAGATAGAGAAAAGAGTATCTAACGAATTTCACCTTTAAAAATCTAAAATATTGTCTATAAACTAGCAAAAACACGCGGATAAAAAATATTAAATCTTGATTGGAGATTGGTGTTTTCAATTACTAAGATTTATTCGCATTTTACATCTACCAAGTTGTTTGATAAAGAAATAGTGTAAATGACCATCAAACGGTGGTTATGTAAATTTGTTGCATCAATACATGTGATATCCCACGAAATACACATTCTTTTTTTAGAAGCAAAATGCATATATTTATATCATCACATCCTGTTGTACAAATTCAATCAATTAACATGCACTAGCTAATTCTTTTTTACAATTAACACATGTACTAGTTAATTCACGAGCTATATTCTTAATTTCACGAAATATGTAATAATATCAAGCAACGAGTCACCTCTAAAGATCTCACAGTGTCAGCCAAATCCCTAAAATAAAAAGGCAATCATCAGGGTCATTTCAAACATTTTGGAGGCTTGTGCAAATTATAAACACCAGAAAATATATTTAATATAATTTAGTAATAAATAAAAATTTTAATTAAATTAACTTATTTTTTAATACAATGTATTTTAGGTAACATCTTAAAAAATAAAGAGAAGCGAATCATAAAGATTGTTTTATATTACATAAAAGAAAAAAATTGTGTTAGACAGTCTAAATAATTTTGATAGATCTAAATAGCCTACTACCATGACCCAAACCCAAATAAATAGGGAAGGGTCAATAAGTTGACCCGTCTAAATTATTTAGATGGTTATTTAAATAAAATATTTTCGACAATAATTTTAGTCATAACTATTTAGATTTAAGTAATAATATGCTTTTTAATAAATTTTTATTATTGATAGCAATTTTAGTAGTAAAAATTTAAATTAAATTACATAATATTTGGTAAGGTTTTATCTTTTTAGTTTTATTATAAATAAGAATCAAAGTACATAAAAATGAATTCTTATCACAGAGACTAAGTGTTAAATAAAATATATTTAAAAATACTTTAGTAATAAATATTCAAATTCAAGTAAGCATATCAGTTGTTTAAAAAAAATCTGTTATTATTAATAATAGCTCAATACAAAAAAAAAGGGGTCCCTATTTTTCGGGGCCTTGTGCGATTGCGCATCTTGCACATGGGGATAGCTGGCCATGGCGACTGTCTGTCTACTTCGTTAATCTCTTTCACAACGTTCATAGAATCATAAAATAAAGAGAACAATTCTTTGCTTCCTGAACACAATCCAATACCGTAATAGCCTACTACGATCTCAACCTAAAAAATTCAACTTAGTTTTGGAATAGGCTTAACTAGAGCCGCCTGTATCTCTCTTTTATGATCTCAAACTACTACTCCTACACCATAAAGCTGAGTTTTTATCATTAAAGTTGGCATCCCCATCAATTCGGAAATTACCTTCCCGTGGCGCAGTCCACTGTCTTGCAGAGTCGGCCCTTAGGTCAGGCGGGTGGGGTGACCGCCCGGGGCCCTCGATTATGAGGGGTCTTGATTTTTTTGGGTGTAGAATTTTTTATTAAATAAATAATAATAAATATTTATTAAAAATATCCATATTTATGTTTCTATGTTGTAATAATTTTTGTTGTTGACTCTATTATACCCACTCTCTTGTGTTTTTCTTTTTTTAATATTTGTCCATATCTCTAGCGTAATCTATCTATCTCTTTATATGTTCGTACCCCCTCTTTTTTGAGGCCTAAATCTTTTTACTGATAAAATACTAATAAATATTTATTAAAAAATTATTTGAGTGTTTATTATTTTATGTAATAACAATTCTTCTTATTAACTATATTCTACCCTTCTCTTATTTTTTATATATGTTCATATCTGTACTTTTTTTTTGAATGCAAGTTCCTACCCCTTTATAATCTATCTCCATTTAGTGTTTTATGGTTCTAATTCAAATTCAATCATCTACAACATTATTCTCAAACAATGAGCATCATACTATTTGTCTTATTTTATACTTTTTTACATCATGGATATGTGTTTAACTTATTAAGATCGTGTAATTTATATTTTATACTAATTTGGGTTAACGAGTTATGACTATCTTAAGTTTAATATGTATTTTTTTAATAACTTTTTAGTTGAGTTCATTTACACCTATTTGTTTTTTATTTACACTGATACTTATCTTTAATTTAATTTGCTACACTCACAAATTTCATGAATTTCAAAATATTTGACTAAAAAAATATTAGGACCTGAAATTTTCTTCGCCCTATTACCCCGATTATATCAGGGCTGGCCGTGCTGTCTTGCACCTAGGTAGGAGCCATACTTCCGTTCCTCCGGGTCGCTGTTAGAGCATACGCATCCGACATATTGTTAATACACCAATTAAGTGCTATAAATGCACCATACGCAAAAGAAATCCAATATCTTACAAAATAATACATTGCTGAACTATTTTTCTACGCTTGCATAATACAATTTCAGAAAATGCTCCACTTAAGATTAAAAAATGCACCATGCCTAAAATATTATCAAACACGTTCATATCTTAAAAAATAATAATTAAAGGATTAAACGATTAATTACCTAATGTTTTTACTGTATATAGAGAAAATGCACCACTTATCAAACAATACCAAATTACACAATCAATTTGGAAATTAGGGTAATTTATCCGTGATTATAATGGATGCTACACTCCTATAAGACTGAAACAAGAGCGCTTTGCTCGTTGCTATTGCTGAGGACAACAACATACAAATTTTTTAACTTGCTATCGGTGTCGGCAAAAAAAAAAAAAATGCTGATGCATCCGGCATTTCCTGGAAAAAAAAAAAACAATTTCAGTTATATTATTCATCACTTAATATTTTTGTAAAATAAAACATATATGAAATGCAGTGTTTTCGACGGTAATGCTGGTTACGCTATCATAGAATTTCAGAAATGTGCACTAAATCATTGAATTCAATGTCTCTGAGCACATAAATTCGAAAACATTATCACTTTTAACCGACCTTTTAAATGCAAATTGAGAAACTTCTACAAATTTGATTATGTCATAAATGTTTATATAGAAGTAGCTAATTTAAACGCATCACGCTTTTCTTGTTGTATAAATGAGTATGATTCATTAAGTTTCTATAATTAAATGTTATATTTGCATGATTGTTTAATACAACTTTACCTAATTAAATAAAAATAATAATTGTACTATCTAAAAAGAGAAAATATTCACAATGATTTAAACCAAAAAATGAAAGAAAAGAATAGCATCGAGTAGATCGATATTTTTGGCAATTGTACTGTTACACCCTTATTATAGGCTTAAGATCCTTTACTACATTTCCTATTCTACTTTCTACTCAATTTTCAAAATTTTATAATTTTTATTTTTTTTTTCAAATTTTTAATTTATTGTGATATATGTTAATTTACGAGTTCAACCGAATATTTGCTTCCTCAATCTAGATTATATAATACTTTTTACTTAATTTTTAGTTAATATTTATTATTAAAATTGATTAATTCATAAAAATATTTTGTGATTTTTTAAAAATCACAATTT
The DNA here is from genome assembly GCA_001278415.1 of Ocimum tenuiflorum. Classification (NCBI taxonomy): domain Eukaryota; kingdom Viridiplantae; phylum Streptophyta; class Magnoliopsida; order Lamiales; family Lamiaceae; genus Ocimum; species Ocimum tenuiflorum. The sequence continues at coordinate 5,318 of AYJT01008598.1, read as the reverse complement.
TGTTTATGGATACTAGCTAGAGTATATTATATTATATTTAATTTTTTTATTTTTATAATAACTATTATAAAAATTAATATATTTAATTGTGGAATAGGAAATGGAGCACCATTAGGAAGTAGATGATTTGAAGCCCTAATTATCATGTTGGAAAATTCACAGAAGTAAAAATACATTGACAAAGGATACACAGATGTACAGAAAGAATCGCAAAAAAAATCGTAACAAAACTAAGATAAAGCTCACGGTTAAGCGGAAGATTTCCCAAGTTCATAGTCTGATATGAAATGCTAAAGATGAGTTGAAAACATTAATCTTATATTTTTAAGTATTTAAACTAGTGTTAATTTTTTTCTTTAAAACTTGAAACTAAACCTTAATTAAATCCCCTTGAGATCACTTGTTATGTTAAACACTATGTTTATATTGCTTGGATAACTGACGCGTAGACTAATTAATAAATATAAATGACAGAAATTTATGTTAGACTGTCTAGATCCTAAATCCAAACACATACTCACAATAGATTGTAAACCTAAACCGCTAAAAAGATTTAGGCGGTCTAACGAGAGACCTCATCAGGATAAATTATGATATACTCTTACAAAAGTATGATTTATATCCATTAATTAGTTACGTCGATTGTAATATAATATGCAACACCATTGTGTAATAGGAGATATGAATGGTTTAAATCATGTAGTGGAACTTCACTTACGAAATCATTCCATATATACTTCGTATCACATTTACACATTAATATTTCCACTATAGCATGTAGATGGTTTTAAAGCATGTGATTAATTACACTGAAAGTACGATTTTGAGTATCTACGTTTGTGTAGTCTCCATATTATCTAGTTCAAGTAGGTGGTAAATTATATTTTGGTTAGAACTTAGGTCACATAATAAGCTTATTATTATTATTATTATTATTATCCTTTTTTTAGGAAGAATGGATTCGGTTATTTAAAAAATGGCGAGGTCAAATTTAGCGAGATTATATTAAGAAAATTTGGAAAGCGTGAAAAGGAGGAGGGGCCAAAACGAAAAATAAAAAGTGTAGGCGGGAGATTATGAGAACTGTAGCGTGGGTGGGTCCGGATCCAAACGACCTTATCGATTATCCATTTCTATCTTTTCAAATTCCATTCCCTCCATTATTGGAGGATCAGCCCACAAATTACTCTTCAATTAATCAAACTGCTTTCCCTCTCATTTCGCTCACCTTATTATACATGCTACTGCTATTCCCGATTTCCCCTAAATCACCCTGCTTTATTATTATACAACTTTCGCATATATATATATTTTGCTTGCGTGGGAATCCGAATTTCTTATTTCCACGATGATTAAGAAAATAACTGTTGCAAATTAAACAAAAAAGACTAGATATCAACGATGGACATAACTAAGGCGCAGAACAACTTTTGAAGTACGTTTCGCATTTATTTGTTTTGATTTAAACGACAAATAAATTAGGAGATATAAAGTTTCGTACTTGCAAGAGGCATGTCCAATGAGGCAAAATTATTTCAAGTGGGTCCACTTTAATTGCAATTATTATTACTTATTAGTGGGTACTATACAAGAAAAAGTAATTAGTCAATGACCCACGAAATACTACTACCAATCATTATTAATTCATTCTTCATCATCAAATTTTTATTTTAAAAGTAATCCACTTGGTGCTGCACGTATATCATATTATACGCACATACACACACAAAATCTACCTATTTTGCATCTCCAAATAATCTAACGGTTGCTATAAAAAAGGACCACAAATCTCTCTAACAAATAAATAAATAAACTGATGTTGGGGGCAACATGTGCATTCCCCTCACATTGGAATTTCCGAAATTCTAAATTAAATTAACCACCTCGCTATTTAAAATATTTCGTGGGAATTAAATATTAAAGAAGGGCAGTTTTGTCATCAACCATATCGCAAGTTTCAAGCTGTCATCAACCATATCGCAAATCTAGGAAATGTTTTTGTATGTTTATTTATTTAGGATTTACGATATTGTAGTATTATCAGACGCTAGCTGGAGGAAAAAAAGATAAAGAATTTCATTTTCACCATGCTTGAAACATATTTGAGCATTATCTAATTTCGTTTTTATTATAAAAGGGGTTTATTTTTGCATAAACTGCCGAAATACTCCTGCAAGCACAGTGCCTCCTATAAAGCCCATATTTTCTGTCATTTTGCTTTGTGAAAGAAATATGGCGTTCGGTTGTGTTTGCTAAGAAGTTTCGGCACATAAAGTTAAGAGTTGAGAAGTAAAAAATAGAGAGCAGACAGAAATAGATGGCTAGAATTTAGTAGGAGAAGTTTTTGTTGACATAGAGATGGAGACAGATTAGTTGTAGCACCCAATTTTGCAGTTTCTCTTTTTTCAACTTCTCGTTTTTCTTTCAAGTTCAGAGAGCAGGTTGGATCTGTTGTTCCTCTATGTTTGATTTTGTTTATCTGTTGTGTTAAGTGAACTGTTGTAGTTGTCGAGATTAGATTTTTATTTCCTTTTTCGGTTTATTTTCCTTTGGGATAGTCTGCATGAGGTTTTTGCTGGTTCAATTTTGATACCAGTTTTTGTATGGGAATGAACGCTTTTACATGGTTTGTAAGTCAAACAAGAACTCAAAAACTTGTATTTTTGGAAAGTTTTATTGTGTATTAATTCCACATGCACTTCTTATATTTCTCTGTATGTGTCAGAGGGTATATATTTCTTTTGTGTGTTTGTTTTGAGAGAGATTTTATGGAGAAATGGAGGTTTGGAAGTTCCTTCTTGTTGAGGAATTACTTGTAACTAATTTCTTTCCCTAAAAAATTTATTGGTTTCTCAATAGATCCATTGGAACTCATTTAAGTGTCGCTTTTTGTTCTGATGATGAACTTTTTGGTTGTCATGGTTAATCTTACTAATTTTACTAGGTCGATAGTTAATCTTGAATTCCCGTTTGCTAATTTTATTGAGTATTCTGTTGTATCTGTAGACATGGATTCTTCAGAGGCTACCAAAGTTGTATTTGACAGAATTTCAAGTCTAGAACCGGAGCATGTCGCCAAGAAGATAATTGGATATGTGTATTTTCTTGGCCTTTCTGACCAAGAAATGATTAGATTAGCTTTAGGCCCTGAAAGCTTAATCCATAACTTGATACAAAAGGCCAAAACTGCACGCCTTTTAGCTTCTTCACAAGTTATTTCACCTCCAATTTCCCCCACCATGAATCCACCCCCTATATCTGATCCCTCCTTTCAGTATGCTCCATTTCCAACAATTTCACCGCATCATTTTCCTTCTCCGCCTCCATTTCGGAGGGCGGATTCTTACTGGGATCATCAGCTTCCTGTTGAACAACCAACATTGCAAAATGTCCCCTTGAAGTATGTCGGATTAGAGGATCCATTAGATAATATGAAGCCCGGGCCTTCTAGTTTTGCGAGTGATTACTATGGCAGTGAAGCAGCATTTAACAGTTTGGGTATTAGGGGAGCTAGGAATTCTTCTAGCTTAATGGACCATCCTGTCAAGACTTGTCATTTTTTCACCAAAGGTTTCTGTAAGCATGGAAGTAATTGTAGGTATTTTCACGGGGACTCGTTTCCAGAGAATTATCCCCATATATTTAGTCCTAACTCATACGACGTTGCTGGAGACGATCAACTGTTTTCGCCGGGATCAGTCGAGAAGCTTGAGTTGGAAATTACCGAGCTTTTGAAATCTAGAAGGGGGAATCCTGTTTCCATTGCTTCGCTGCCGATGTTGTACTATGAGAAATATGGAAAAACTCTTCAAGCTGAAGGGTACTTGACTGAGAGCCAGAGACATGGAAAAACTGGTTATAGCTTGACAAAACTTCTAGCTCGTCTCAAAAATAGTATTCGCCTCATTGACAGGTTTGGCAGTCTGCCGTTTTGTCTGCCTACTCAATTTTGTTTTTAGCTCAAGCTTGAATTTTTGAAAACTGTAGTGATATGATTCTTTTGGTCTAGGCCTCATGGGCAGCATGCTGTGGTTCTTGCTGAAGATGCTGCAAGGTATATGGACATTCGTGCTGAAAGAAATGATCCCGGTCCTATTGTTAATGGTTCGCGACAAATTTATTTGACTTTTCCAGCTGAGAGCACCTTTACTGAGGAAGATGTTTCCAATTACTTCAGGTGAGGCCGCGTCAGTTATATTCATTGCTTATGTTTCTCCCGACATTTGAGTTTGAATGTCTCTAAATGTTTCTTGGTTCTCGATGCAGTAACTTTGGACCCGTTCAGGATGTGAGGATTCCCTGCCAGCAGAAAAGGATGTTTGGCTTTGTAACTTTTGTCAATGCTGACACTGTGAAGTTGATTTTGTCCAAGGGAAACCCCCATCATGTATGTGGTGCTCGCGTCCTTGTAAAGCCATATAGAGAAAAGGCAAAGATTGTTGAGAGGTACACTTCCATCTGCAGTCACTTGTTGGAATTCTGTTTCATTTTCTTCTGGAATTGCTTATCTCACAATTTGATGCAACTTGCATATTTTACAATCGATGCTAATGCTATAGTTTCTTTCACAAGTAATTGTAATTCTGATTTTTGCACAAAACAAATTGTGCATGAGATTATGGTTTCTTGGTACTGATAATAATTTTCTCTCTGAAGTTTTCTTATTTGTCTTGTCTTCATATATTATATGGGTCTCCATTTCTGATGCAGGAAATACTTGGAGAAATTTGATCACCCAGTTTTTTTTCAGTCACACCCTACGGATATTGACTCAGACCTTCAAACTGGTATATTGCCACTATGTTACCTGATAAATGACCAACTGTATAATGTTAACTATAAACTGAACTCATTCTGCACTGATCTTTGTAGTGATATATTGTTAGTTCATCATGTTGAATTTAAAGTTATTTCCATGCTCTTCGTTGTTACACATGGTGCATTTTCACTACCAATGTGTATTTTATAAATTGATTGCAGGCTCGTCGAGGCTGTTCTCAAGGCATCAAATGGATGAACAGGAACACACAATCGAATTCGAGGCCATGCGCTTTGCACAGCTTCAGTTAGCTGGCAGACCTATAACCAGCCAGTTGCGTTATTCCATGGATGAGATAAAAGTGCCTGAAGGTTCTTTATCTTTTCCTTGAACCAGGATTCACTTGGTGATTCCATTTTCATTTGATTTTCATGTTAAATTCATGCAGATCAAGACAAATTTCCAGCAAAAGATCACTTCAGCTATCTGTTTGACGTTCTCAATAATGGCTCTACCAGTGACGATAATCCCAAGTATCCAGGGAACAATTGTAGTGATC
>AYJT01008575.1:0-19593 GCA_001278415.1 Ocimum tenuiflorum | reverse complement strand
CGACGACTGCCTCGTCAACAACGGCATGCCGCTTCTAAACGGCCGAACTCTCTCCTTCCGATATGCCAACACCTTTCGCTACCCCCTCTCTGTCTCCTCCCTCACCTGCACCTCATAGTCATACATGGGTTCATATTCATTTTTGCTTATCCTTAATGTATATATACAGCTATTTAGGTGAGATGGATGTTTTTCTTTCTGTCCTGGATTTTGCTACCCCCGCGTTTTGGTGAAAATTGTAAATGAATTTTCTTTGGTTCGAGATGGATTAGTTTCTTTCATTGACTGGGAGTCTCAGACTCAGAGTGATAGGTGACGTTTGTGGATTGATTTCCACATTTTTGTGGATGTAAATGGAATATCTCAAGTTTGGATGGACGTTGACCACAAATATACTTCACAACAATTTACCCTGTCGGTCTTTAAAGTTATTCATATTGTGTTATTGTTCTTCAACATCGCAGTTTTTCTATCTTCTTTTCACCCATCTTGCCAAAAGGGTGTTCACACAATCACATATATGGAACCCGCTTCTCACATCAAAGGTTTCTTGTGTGATAAATTTTCCAAAAAATAAAAAAATAAAACGATAGGTACAACTGAAATTCTTAGGGCCCAGTAATTTATATCCAAAAAAATAAAGTATCTTGAAAATATTATTTATTTATCTTTGTGGAAATTAATTTAAAATATTTTAGAGTAATTATTATTATGGAGTGCACTTCTGTGAAACAGAAAATAAAATCAAACGGACCTTAATGCTTGAGTAATACATGTGAAAAATGTTTTGTTCACATCCAAGAACTTGAATGTGAGTGGAAGCGGGAGGGGACCCCATCCTTAATTGCAGACGAAAATGTTGGTTTGGAGATGGAATAATTAAGCTGTTCTTTCTGATCAGTGCTGGATGGATGGAAGAAGAGGTAAGAAGATTTTACAGGATATAAAACTGAAATAAAATATACCAAAACTGAGTGTATCATGTATGTATTTATTGTTTTGTAATAAGAGTGGGTGTTGGGTATCTATCTCCGTCTCCTTGTTGAGCTCCTGATTACTGACCGATTCCGACCATCGTTGGCAAGGAAACAGCGGTGAAGTCCGCTCAACTAGATCCGACCAGATTTGAACCAGATCTACTCCAAGAACCACTTCAAAACTGAGATGGAAGTCCAGCGAGTAGTAGAAGAGTTTGTCGGCTCAGAGATCTTAGTTCTAGGCCACAAACGGCCACGCACGAAGGCTGCTACCACACGACCACGAAAAATTGACCGGGCAATAGAACCACTACGAAAGATTATCCTTCGGCGACCAAACACACTCACTGGCGGCCCCAACCCCCTCATTATTATCTCTACACACACACAAAGCCCTCACTCGCACACACAGATTATTCCTCTCAAAGGGAGAGTGAGATTCTCTCTTGAAAGACCAAAAAAACAAAGAAAGGAGATAGAGTAGAGAGAAGTTTAGAGAGTGAGTGAATATCAGCAGAATGAGAGGGAAAACCAACAACCATACACTTTATCTCACCTCGGAATAAAAACTATCGAGTTTCTAGAAGGTGGGCTAAGGTTCTCTTAGTTGGGCCAATAAAAGGGTTGGGTCAGGCATCTAGTGTTTGGGCTGGAGAAAATAACCCACAATTAGGCCTACATATTTTTACATTCTTAACCTTAGGCACAATGCGGCAGCAAAATTTGTGCGATATATATTTTCCTCGGGACAATTCATCATCGCCGAGCTACTTACCCCGTTCGCCGCCTAAGACCAACCTCAGTGTCGGAGTAAGTTTACGTACTCACGAAGGGTACCTAAACAACATAAAGTTAGCAAGGATTTCTACAAAAGAAACACAAAGGATATACAACACATATAGCCACAAAGAATACATGTTGTACAAGATTCAAGATCTTAACACACAAGTTAACCAAAATTAAACTTCAACAATTTTTGACACTTCATAAATTTCTCAATAGGCAAGCACTTAGTACCCATATCAGCTGGATTAAACTCAGTTGCAATTTTTTTCAAGAAATATCAAATATTTTTCTACTACATCAGGAATGTAATGATATTTAACATCAATGTGTTTAGTCTTATCATGAAATACAATATTTTTACACAATTGAATACCTGACTGAAAATCAGAATATACAATCACTTTCTTACTATCCAAATACCCAATTTCAGATAATAAACCTTTTCTAACCAGATTGCCTCTATAAATGCTTCAGTAAGTGCAATGTATTCAGACTCAGTAGTAGATAATGCAACTACAGATTGAAGTTGAGACTTCCAGCTAATACATGATCCACATAGAGTAAAAATATACGATGTAATTGATTTTCTATTGTCCCTATCATTAGCATAATTTGAGTCCACATAGCCAACCAATTTATTGTCATCAGAACATTTAGAAAACGATAAAGAAATATGAGATGAGGACTTGAGATATCTGAGAAGCCATTTCAAGGCCTCCCAATGAGTTTTACCTGGGTTGGACATGTACCTGCTTAAGCAACTAACACTATATGCAATATTAAGCCTAGAACTAACCATTAAGTACATAATTGACCCTATAGCATTAGCATAATGTATTTTCTGCATTTCAGCAATTTCAGAGTTAGTTTTAGGTGCTTGATCTTTACTCAACACAAAATGAGGAGCCATAGGAATGTTAATAAGTTTTGAATCATGCATAAAAAACTTTTTCAAAATCTTATCAACATATGCAGATTGACTTAAAAGCAAAAATGATTCCATCCTATTTCTAATAATGTCCATGCCAAGTATTCTCCTAACATCTCCTAAGTCTTTCATTTCAAAATTCTTATTTAGACTATCTTAAAGTTACTTTACTGTTTTTAAACAAGGAATTATAATCAACATATCATCAACGTATAGAAGCAAGAAAACAGAGACTGCATTAGACAGTTTGAAATATAAAGAAGGATCATAAGTACTTCTATTAAAATTCATTGACTTTATAACTTGGTCAAATTTAATGTTCCATTGCCTAGGTGATTGTTTAAGACCATACAAAGACTTCCTAAGCGAACACACATAGTCGGGGTGCTTATGATCTACAAACGCCTCAGGTTGTTTCATGTAAATCACCTTACCAATATCACCATACAAGAATGCAGTAGTAACATCCATTTGTTTCATTTCCCAATCAAATTGAGCAACTAATGCTAGCATGATCCTAATAGTAACATACTTAACCACAGGTGAAAAAAATCCAGTATAGTCTATGCCTTTTTTTTTTTAGTTAAACCATTAGCAACTAATCTTGCTTTATACCTAAGTGAAGTTCCATCATTTTTCAGTTTATAGATCCACTTACAATTAATGACAAACATTTTAGCAGTTCTTTTTACTAAGACCCATGTCATATTAGCATGCAAGGACCTAATCTCAATTAGTATTGCATCATAGTATTTATTAAAATGCACAAATTTTAAAGCCTCTTGGTATGTTAAAAGTTTATTGCCTTAAGCAAATTTGAACACATTAAAAACAAATAAAGCCAATTCAAATTCATCAAATTGCTTATTAGGCACAGGGGGTCTACTAGCTCTATCCTTAGCTAGTTGATAATCATTTAAATTGCATTATTATCATAAAAATCACCATTTAACCCTTCCCCCTGATTTTCATGATCAAGATTAGTAATTTCAGTAGAATTATCAGTTGAATCAGAAGCATTTTGAGGCTGCTCCACCTCAAACTGAATATCCTCTTCACATTTGAATTGAGAACATATATTTCAGGTTTTTCAGGTATATAACATGGAAAAATAAGATTCATTAAAGGTCACATTACGATACATTACGATGGATTATCACTTTAAAATTAGGTTCAATATAATACCAAAGTCTATAACCTTTAACACATTCAGAATAACCAAGGAAAATACATTTCTTAGCCCTAGGTTCCAATTTATCTAATTTTTGATGCACATAAGCAGCACAACCAAACACTCTCAAGTTAGACAGATCAAGTTTAGTGTTTGAAAAAACAGATTCAGGGCAGTTTCCTTTTAATGGAATAGATGAAGACCTATTTACTAAATATGCAGCAGTATGCAAGGCTTCCCCCCAAAATGATTTCTCAAAACTAGTTGGAGCCACTTTTAGCAACTCCATTTTGTTAGGGTGTATATGAGATCGTTTTATGTCTTTTTATACTTGATTGTTCACAAAGTTCATCAAATAAATTGTTACAAAACTCTAGTCCATTATCTGTCTTAAGGATTTTGATTTTCTTGTTTGTTTTGTTTTCTATTAAAGTTTTCCAGTTTTTAAAGTTATCAAAAATATCAGATTTGTTCTTTAATAAGAAAACTCAAACCTTCCTAGAAAAATCATTCACAACAGACCAAAAATACCTGCTGCGACCTTGTGTAGGGGCAGTAGCAGGCCCCCAAACATCAGCATGCAAATATTCAAGTATTCCAGAACTTTTAGGAGCAATTGGAGAGGAGGAAGTAGGAATACTGACTTTATGATGTTTACCAAGCACACAAAAAACAAAGACAGATTAGACATCACGTCTTTCCCAAAAAGATCATCTCTTTAGAGAAATTCAAGACCCTTGGAACTCATGTGTCCTTATCTATTATGCTACAACACAGTTTTATCATTATTTACAACATTAACCTCATTTACACTTAGTGCAGGTTCAACATGGCAGAGATAAAGACCATTTATCTTATCAACTTTTAAAACAACATATTTTTCGATGACAGACACCGAAAGTAAAAAAAAATTTGCAAAAGAACTTTACAGAAAGAATAAATCGCACTGAGAATCAACGGCGGAGGGTCGAAGGATCTGATACCACTGTTGGGTATCTATCTCCGTCTCCTTGTTGAGCCTCCTGATTACCGACCGATTCCAACCACTATCGGCAAGGAAACTGACGGACACAGTGGCGAAGTCCGCTCAACTAGATCAGATATGATCTGAACCAGATCTACTCCAAGATCCATTCCAACACTGAGATGGAAGTCCGGCAAGTACTAGAAGAGTTCGTCAGCTCAGAGATTTTAGTTTTCGACCAAAAACTGCCGCACACGAAGGCTGCTACCACACTGCCACAAAAAATCTATCGAGAAACAGAACCACAATGAAAGATTCTTTTTCGGCGACCAAACACACTCACCAGTGGCCCCAACCCCATCATAATTCTCTCCACACACACACACACAAAGCCCTCACTTGCACACACAGATTATTCCTCACAAAGAGGGAGTGAGATTCTCTCTTTAGAGAGAGAGTAAATATGAGAAGAATGTTAGAGAAAACCAGTAGCCATAGAGAGCTTTGTAGGAGAATCCCCTTGTAATTGCATTCCTGTGTCCTGCCACTGCACGAGCGACATGTGTATAATTTGAATATTCTATCGTTTTAAAATATTTTAATATATTTTCCAATAAACGGGGTTTCACTTAATGAAACCGAAAATAATCTTTATATTGTGCCTTCGTAGCAAAAGTCTTCCGAACCCACACTTCAGGCTCAGATGTGTGGATATATTTTTTTCTTTTTTGGAGGGATGCATCGGCATTTTGTCCCACTGTAAATAGAAAGCTCCCCTCCCACAACATCCTCCCCTCTGCCCACCCACATCTTGAACCTATGTTGTCCCTGTTCATTGAGTATCCGAAAGTGGCAATTGTTGTGTAATTGGATAAATCTGAACCCCAAAAGGGCAAATCTTGTGCAATTGGAAAAATCCAACCCGTAACTTTATTATCCAAAAATGCCAATTGTTGTGCAATTAGAAAAATCTGAACTCGTTACCTGACTATTCGAAAGTGGCAGTTGGATAATCGGACTCTACTTTCTACGACGATCTTTTGTTCCTGCCTACAATGTGTTAGGTCCCCCTTCCCACTTTTTTGGTGTTTATCTTAACTGGGTAATGTAATCGTTATCGTGATTGATAGGAATACAACACTATTTTAATATTTGTGCGAATGTGGCAATTCAGTTTTTAGTGTAATTTTTGTGCGGTTGTTTTTTACCCTTCGGAAGGCAACTGCAAGTGTTCATATGTGTGTTTAGTTTTTGGATATTTGGAGATGGTGAATGATGGATGCTAGTTTTGGGTACTTAATCATATGTTATGTTTGTCATTGTATTGACTTCTACTGTTAGCATACATTGTTTGGCGAAGAGCTTTGTCGGTGATTTTTCATGCTATTAGGGTAACATTGCAAGGCCGATGTCCAATTCCAAATGTATTATACAGAGTGAAGCCCATGTGTAACCATATGATCAAAAGAATGGCCCCCCATTTAATGAGAAAATTTATTTTGCATGAACATTCCTTTAAGACCATATGAAAATGTGGTGTGAAATTTTACGGGGTCCACGTTATTTGATCAATTAGAGATAACTGCATGTGCATATCTTGTAGAAATAGTTTATTATTGTTCTAACGAGGTAAATTTGCAGACAAGATATTGGCAATGGATGGAATTGATAATTTTGTGGTTGTTGCAGGTGAGGCCCCGTCCACATTTACGGATGTTGGTGGCAGTTTTGTTAATGATACCAAGGAGGAAGGTGTAAGAGAATTCCAACACATTCTAGATGTGGAGGACATTGCATCTAAATTGAAGCCCGGATCGGTGGTAGAGAGTCTAGATCAGGTATATGTTTTATATTGCGAGTACGACCGCCTTATTGGTTTCAGTGTGAAGAAAGGAACCTTAAAAATATTTCTCGAAAGCTACCTTGGAAGGTGATGATCGTGGATCGAAGAAAGAAGCGGTCCGTGTGAAAAATTTCCAATGCTCCTGGGAAGCACAATACAATAAGTTAAATTCTGTTGATAGAATACCTCTGTTTTGAAAACAACATCGTAGGTCCGGATGTACTGCCTGTCTTCGTGTAGTGCACAAAGAACTAGGCAGTAATTAGATGGTTTTCGTATTCTGAATAGAGCATAACCATGTAGTGGTTGCAGCACATCACAGTTATCTTCTTCGATCAGCACGTAAAATGTCCCACGCACAGAAGACCATTGTGGAAGAACTTAAAGATGCTGCAATTGGCGTGGCTCGTGCGATGAAGTTCATGACGAAAGAAGCTGGGGGGCCCGAAAATGTAGGATTTATTCCTGCCGATGCATATGCACACATGTATAGAAGACGTAGTGCTTCTATTTTAGATAATGGCGATTCAAAGGCAATGATTAATTATTTTTTCGAAAAATGTAACACGGACTAGAACTTCTGCTGGAACAGCGAGCTAGACTCAGACGGGCAGTTGATGAACCTTTTTTGGTCTGACACGCAGTCCGCCATTGATTATGACGCATTTGGTGATGTTAAATCCCTGGACACTACCTTTAGAACGAACCGTTATAATTTAATATTTGCTCCGTTTGTCGGTGTAAACCGTCATCAGCAGAATGTTATATTTGGGGCTGATCTTTTATGCGACGAGACTACGGGGAGCTTTCCGTGGTTGTTGTCCACATTCCTTAGGCGAATGCAATTTAAAGAGCTGCGGATTGTGTTTTCTGATCGATGCTAGGCACTCATGAATATGATAGATTCCACCTTCTCCAGCACCAAACACCGTTTGTGCTAGTGGCATATCAACCTAAATGCTACTTCCCATTTTGGAAGCTAAAATTCCGATTCCACGTTCAGGAACTTGTGGCATTATTGTATGAATGGTTGCGATTTCAAAGATGAGTTTGAAGATTGTTGGAGAGAGCTCATTAATTCATATGATCTAAGCGACAACAAATGGTTTAGCAGCATGTACAACCTGAGATCTCGGTGGGCATCTGTTTTCACCAGGGACCATTTTATGGCGGGGTTTCATTCTACTTCTCGATCTGAATCCACCAATAAAGCCATAAAGGAATTGTGTTCGCGTAGCACATTGTTGCATGAATTTATGACTATGTTTGATGAACTCCAATGTTGTTGGCGCAGAAGTGAGTCTTAAGAGAACGCACATTGCCTTGGGATGCTCGGCTTGGTTGTCCCCGGCAACCTTTTGCTCACACATGCTGCTCATATTTTGACCAAAACAATCTACAGGAGCTACGAGTAGGAAGCCACACTGTCAATGAATGTGCACATCCTTGGGATGAAAATGGATCCGAATAGTGAACTTATCAAATTTGTTGTGGCTTCGAGTGTTTCGTCTACCCATCGAAGGACCGTTCGGTACAATAGAGTGAGCCATTTTGCTCAGTGCTCGTGTGGTAGGTGGAAGAGTGAGGGCATAATTTATAGGCATATATTGAAGATCCTTTACCTAACGAACATCTATATTCTGCCGCATGAATATATTCTTCGTAGGTGGACATGGATTGCGAAGCACCGCAATCCTCACCATGTTCTGAATGAGAGTAAGGGCGACGTCCCCGACAATTTGTCTGAAATGGTATTTTTCAACAATGTCATGCGTCTTATGTACGAATTAGTCCATAATTTCTAGCATATACTACGCTTCCAAATAGTCATCAACGACCACCTTTCCAAGATGTACAATGTTCTTTCGTTGCTAAACAGACAACATGGATCGGATGGAGGTCATAAAAATGGCCACAAATATGCAGAGGATAATACATCTGTAATTCGCGATCCCCCGCTGCCTAAGCATCGCAGCTTCCCACGGAAGAAGACTCGCATCACAGTTTCATAAATTACCAAGAACAAGAAAGATAGAGAGCTTAAGGGTGTAGTCACTAAAAATACGCTTTTATAGTTAATGTTTTATATAATCGTGCATATAACCATATGTTTTGACTTTTCGGTGGATGTAACTGGTGCATCATTTGGTAGGAAATTGGTGGCACGCACTTGAATGCAGCAGTCCATATTACAGCACGACCTTTGCAGATGACAAATATTTCGTGCAAAGTTTTTCCATAAATGCTTATGTAACTTTATTCTGTTTTATGCATACACTCAACATATTTTTTCGCCGGCATAACATTGTAATCCGTTTGTGCATGTGTCAGATCATGGCCAGAAACCCTCCCTTGGATGATGGTCATAATGTTGCTTTATGTAGAAGTGCGTTTCCTTAATACTAATGAAGTTACATTTGTGCTGGTTTATTGCCTTCCGATTTTGTGTGATTTTTTCCGGTCATAGTTTTGAATCGAAAAAAATATCATTAAACGTCTCGACTGGTACGTCCCATGAATTATATTATAAACCAAGAATGGTGGGGTCATCCGATCTGCTTTGTAGTCCGTCCAGAGGTCCATCAATTGAATGTTGTCTGATAAAGAATTTCGCACTGCTACATTCACTTTCTTTTATCATCGAATATCAATGTTTTATATTTCAAAAAATTTACTACATAGCCAGCCGTTCAATACTTCACAGACATATGTGAATGACAATAATTTAGTGCCTCTTTTTGACAGTATGTGAAGCACCAAACCGCACGTTACGCATATAACTTTTGCCTTTTCTTGTTTTCTGGTGTTATATGCGCTTACTTTGCAGGTCTTGGCAAATTCTTGACCGATCCGCCTGGATCAGATTCTCCTGCTCAGTAATGACAACCAGACCAATGGTTATTTAATATTCTTTTACAAAGTAGAAAACTAATGGTCCATATAACATTTTCTGTATGAATTTTCCCTACCTGTGTGAATTCCGTCCTAGGATTTATATTATCAACCACAAGTGGGGGGCTCATCTGATCCACTTCGCAGCCTGTGAGGAGGTCCGTGTTTTCTTATGGAATGTCAGGGTTTTATATTTTAGAAAACTAACGACATAGAAGACCCTTCAATGCTTCCCAGACATACGTGAATGAAAATAATTTATTGTCGATTTTTGACGGTATGCGAAGCACCAAAGCTGCACCTTATGCACATAACTTTTGCAGTTTGCCGTAATTTGTTTTTTCTGTTTTCCATGTACGTATGAGTTTACCATATGCAGTAATGCAGGTCTTTTGATATTGTTGGGGAACCCACCTGAATGAGCAATTGATAAGCAACATTCTGGTAATATGTCTCCGTAAGTTGCTTTGCGAATCCAATGTACTTATTTCCTTTATCCTTTGTCTAAATCTTTGCATTAATATATCGATGTATGAAACATGAAGTTTGTCCCGTTGGTGTAATTTTAATGTTGATTTTGTTCGTGTATTATTTATTATGGATATACATTTTGATTCGGTGTGAACTCCTCATAAGCGTCTGAGTAGCATTATGTAAACATAAAGATATCATATATATTCATAACACATGAATTGATATTCGATGACATATAGTAATAGTGTGTAATGAATAATGCATGTATATAAAGCATAAACACTAAATCCTCAACCCTAAATAATGCATACACATGTTGGGGAATTGAATAAAACAAATAAAATCACATAAAAATTACTACTAATAATATTTGACGGTAACAGTAATTGTATTCTTTGAATTAATTTTTATTTTTGGCAATGAAGTAGATAATCAATATATTGATAATAATATTAATAATAATATGAGCAATATTTACAGTAACACTAATAAAAAAAAAATTAAATGATGATAGTATTTGTCTTGTATCTCTATAATAAAATCATTCACTGTAAAAAAATTAATACATAAAGCCATTAGGGTTCATAGTAGTACAAAAGTCGGAAAGTTTCCTTAGAAATGTCAATTACCCTAGACGACTTCCACGAAAGCAGCAAGTTGGCAACGGAAACAAAAATGTCAACCGGGTCTTCATCGTATGTGGTTGATGATGAATTTGGGGACATCGAAGCTGCGTTATCCAAAGATTTTGACCTGTACCCAAGACGGTGGTGTCGACACGGACCAACGAGGTTATACATATCTTTTACCGTCGAAAACCCAGGTCGTCGATTTCGGCATTGCCCAAAATGGAAAGAGGTATGTACGAGTCCCAATAATTTCAATATAATTCAATTTTATCATCAATTGATTTGATCTGGAGCTCCATTGTGTCCTTAAGTAAGTAATTTTTGTTGTGTGGCTGGGAAGTTTACTATTTGTTATTTTTTATTTGTAACGAACAATGGGTGTGTGCTTTTGTTTATATGTGAGGCAATTATTTACACAATTTATCATCAATTCATATACATGTTTAGCATTAGGCAAAGAATGGCTAGTTGACTCCTTGTATTGTATTCACGTAATCTGAGTATATCATTAAACATGGTGCTTGTCTGTACTCATTCCAAAGGCCGACTCTTGCGTTTACTTCACCTGGTTTGGAGACTCGTATCGTGGAAGGGTCAGAAAAGTGTTTAAAGCCATGGCCTCAAGAATCAAGTCCCCACGGAGCGAAGTTGAATGTGCAGAGAACCAAATATTTATGCAGCTAAGTCTGATTGCCACGATGGAAGTTGAGGCAAAACTTGTTATGTCGCTGAAGCAGAAAAATGTGAAGCTGAAAAGGCAACTACAAACGGTGATAGGCGTGGTGGTTGCTTTGTTGGCCATTCTGAGTGCAATGATGGTGTATCATTATATGCCGGTTTCGTCATTCGACTGCAGCAATGGTCGATGCCTCGGCTGATGGTGTCCAGAAGTTAAGCTTATACTAATTACGTCCTACTTTGTCAACTTGGTGAGCTTTCTAGCAAATTTGTAATGTTTTGTATGTTATCTAATGATAGCATGAACTCTGCGTACTCTGTACTTATTCCAAACCGTCCTACATTTCGTGTTGCACAAACGTTGGCATTGCTGGTTAACTGAAATCTAGTTGTGTACAAACGTTGGCTTGTGTATATTATTGCATTTTGTTTTGGTTTAGGATACTTTTTTCCTCACCGCATGAAGTTCAATAAACAAAATTTGGTTATATAGATGAAATCACAAATTTCCTATTACTTTTATTAATACACAAGCTATGAAAATTTTTATTGAAATGTATTTCTAGAGAAATGTATTTGTATACAAAAAAGAACGGTAAAGTAAAGGGAATTATTTTCCATTTTTTTGGCTTTTGAACATGCGGTCCGAAAGCGCTCAAATTGTATAGGGCTCGACATTGTTTTTGTGCATTTCAGTATTTTTCATTTTTTTTGCTTTTAAAATCAGTTTCATGTACTTGCATATTTTCGATAATACTTAGAATGTATCCAAAACAATAATTTTTAATAACATGATGCTTAATAAACATGTTTGCTTTAATTTTTCTACACCGAAAAACTTTTACACACATAATTATATGCATAAGAATATAGAAAAATTTTATAAATGCAGCGCATTGCGCAGGTAGCAGAGTAGTATCTATTTAAAAATGTTACTTGTTACTTATGTTAAAACAACTCTTGGTGATACAGTGATAATGCGCGTGCTGGAGATATGACTCCAAATGCAATCATTGAAATGTCATGATGAAAGTATAGTTAGTAATCACGAGTCCAAACCTTGCTCAAACACTTTCATGCATATATACTGCGTATACGCCGTCATTGCATACGGCTGCCGTACCTTTGACCTTGTCATTCGTCCGCATATGAGTGTGTCTATAATCATACATGTGTATACTGCACTTTCTTGAACAACGCGTATGTCTTGTAAGTTCACTACCTCGATATGCAACTGCACTTGTCCGAGATCTTGAAGACCTAATTCGTTTTTTTTTTCCCCAAAAACCCGCTTTCCTAAGTACCTCTACCAGGTTATCAGTTAACACTTGGAGGTGTTGTATCCTTTCCATGCATTTTCGCATTGTAGTTGCCTTGTACGAAAGATTAAACATATGTGCCCTCCATTCTCGAAGATCTATGCGAATAACCACCCAAACTCCGTACACGTAACATGGAATAATCAAATGCTTTGTATTACAATAAAATAACATGTGTTAAAATTTCTGGATGTATAGTTATGCTAAGCATGTAAGAGAATTCCGTTCATACCATTGTAGCAGAATACCAGTTGGTCTGCGCTTCGCAATCTTCACCATTAACGAAACAACCTAGCTGAAGCCTCAGTCTGCAGTGGGTTTCTCGAAAACTATGGACATCCCGAACCTGTGAATACTTCATATGTATTGCATCTTGCGGTTTGTTGGTGTTAAAATAATAATGCAAATTGTACAATATTAAAAAACATGAAATGAAGTGAAGTCCTTAACTCGATGTTGCATACAGTGTACAAATTCACATATTTGCAATCAATTACATTCATTAAATACGAAATTGGAGCATCTTATGTAGAAAGTCGGGGTGACAATACATGTTGTAACGGGGTGATGTAACCAAAACAAATACATACGACGTACCAAAACAACCCAACATAGCCAAAGAGAGAGATGTAATCGAGTGCATGTTGGATAAAAGGACCGACTGCTAGTGTTGTAAAAATGATCTTCAGAGCACATGAGAGGTGATAGAAAACAATGGGAATCAAAGTTTGACTACGTCCGGGACCGCTATGGTTACCTATCGTGACCATGGTAGCGTTGAGAACTTTATGGTGAAGTAGGAATCTGTGATGAAAACGACACGAACAAAGTTTCCAGTAGGCCGCCTGTTAGGCTTTCGTCAATGGCTGTTCACCACATAATTAAGCCCTCTGTGGTAAAGGATTTTCGTAGGAGTGGTACATATTCATGCAATGCTATTTCCTTACTTGATTTATTCATTCACTACTGCATGACGTCATTCATATACAATGTCACAGGCGTCACGAGCAGATCAAGCTACCTGTTGAAATCGTGTTAGTCGCCAACAGATGTTGGTTTATGAACATTTGGCAGCCAAATTCGGCTCTGTACTCGCAGGTATGTTGTCAATATCTGTGTATTGGACCTGAGACCTTTTAAAGTTTTACTTAGCATAATAAACGTACTACTTTGTATTGTATACACTATTGTTGGACAGAAAATGGATGCATTGTTGCACTTGCTAAGTTTGAAGAAAGAGACTAACCCTTTCAATTTTGTTGGGCAATGGACTTTCTGGACACAATTTGATGGGTGAGCGGCATTCAGTTCATTCTTCCCGACACATTACACATTAATCATTAACAATATGCATTTCAAATGTTTGTATTGTTCAGGCGTCAATGACTACGGGTGATGTGGAATGCATGGACCAGATAGTGATGCAATGTGTGTGGCAACAACCCGCATCGTGGAGTAACTCCCTGGGCGTTCGCCAACCACTTATATGGTGTTGCACACATGGGCTACTTTCATTAGATTGCATTTGATGTGGACTTGTCTGGCCTTAAGATTACTATATATGATTCAATGCGCTCAGCCACCAACTGGTCCGCTGTCATTGCAAGTTTCACACGTTTTCTGCGTGGATTAACACACTTGCTCAATCGCCTAAATATGTGCAACTGGAATCCGTGGCTTCAGCAGCAGTCCCTTGTGTGGCAGATTGTAAGTGAGGATGACACACCCCAAGAGATGAATGCGGTTGATTATGGTGTATTAGCAATCAAAATCATCGAATGTCTAAGTATGGGACTCCCACATACAACTGCCGATCCTAGCCATACAACAATATACAAGAAAGGCTTTTGTTCGATTTGTTCGACGGCTAGACGGCGCGAGAGTGCAGGCAATGGGACAAGATCATCACCGTCGAAGCTTTGAGTTTTTTTTTTTGATTGGGATGCTAGGTTCACTTGTTTAGACACCCGATGTTGGCATGTAATTAACACACTTCATATATCTTTTGGTAGCTAGGTGAAACCCTGCTGCCCTGCATATATATATTTTGTTGGGAGGGAGTGGGAGGTTTTTAGTGATTGTGTTTGGAGGGGTTCTTTTGTGTGGGGGGCGGGAGTTGGAGGTTTTTGGTTGTTTTCCTAAACTCATGCATGGTAGCTTGTGGCCCATTTGAATGAATAAACGTGCATGTGTAGTCCCACTAATGTATTATGTTCTATGAGAAGTGTGTAAGGATCTTAGTCATTCTTCGTACCGATAAGAGAAGGAAAAATTGATTTCATTCCGCTGTTATTAGAAAAAAGAAATTTACATGTAAAAAAAAACTAAAGCATAAAAAAGCCCTACAATAATTGAGCCCATAAGAATATATGATAAGTGTTTAGTCTGTCAAAAATATAAAAAGTACAGTAATGTTTTTATTCGGATCATATGCACGTGTAATGAAATACACAAAATGAAACTGTGATTCACAACATTATATTGCATTTATATACATATATATTGTAATGATTTATCATATTTAATTATTTATCAATGTTATCTATTAGACTATTAGTATAATATTACTTCATATAAAAGAGGAAGATAATTGGTAACAGATAATAGATAATAGATTTCAAAATTCAATGACATTTTTGAAGATGATGATTTAATTACTTATTTTTCATAGTTTGCCTGATAAAATTAATACTAAGATTTCAAAAAATCGACATGTTCTTATAAATTGCTCTATGATAAGTAACATATTATATTGATTTGGACACATAAGTGAAATAATTGTTTATTTTATAATGTATATAATATATATAAGAATTATAGGGGTTTAATCGACCCATTCAAACCCATTCAACATCCAAAACGCACAAGACCTATTTGCAGAACCTTTGCTAGGAATGGAGCTGGAACCTTCCGTAATACAACACCTTTGAAGATGGTCGCGGCCAGAAGCTGCAATTCACATCAACGATCACTGTTCATGGACAGCAGTTCACAACAGACAAAAATTGGAGCTCGGCAGAGGAGGCCGAGAACGCTGCGGCACGCACTGCCTTAGTAAATTGTTTTTCGATTCCTCAGCCGACACAACCATCCGTACTCAAGTTCGCACATCTCAACCTATGGATGTGCCTCTTACAATTCCACTCTCTATGGTCAGCTCCTCCATTGCGGAGGAGCTTCTTGAACTGGGTAAAAAAATTTAGGGCATAAACACATGTTTAAATAATATATATTCTGTTCTGTGCTATGACGACAACTTTAAAATTCCATGTGAAACAATTGCTACAATTTTATCAATGAAGTGTTTTCAAATATGTGTATTTCAGTAATTCGCTGCACGATGTGTGCTCGTATCAGGATACTGATATAAAAAATAATTGCTCAATGTAAAGAACACCATCTGTTTTTAGGAATTTTTGTGTGCTTTGCACTTGTTTTGTCTTGGGGCATATTTTCTAGTAATGCTTGATCACATTGCAAAATTTTAATTATGAAATTGTTCCTAGAAACTTATTTCGATGTTCCCAAAAACTATAACTTGCGATGGCACTTTATTGGGTGGTCATGGTTGCAATAACATATGCCCCATGCTGAAGGCATGTTGCAAATCATTAGTAGGAAAGCACCATATGTATCTTTATAAATTAATATTGGGATTTCAAATTTTATTCATACATGTGCAGGGTATTCGTTCGTCATATTTGGCAAGGACATGGTGAAATATTCCGATGCACAGGAAGGATAGACATCCAGTACTCATCAAGGGAGAAAATCCAACGGTCAGAATACACATATTTTGCGAAATTTCTTGGGTTATCATCATATTTGCAATGTAATAGTGTACACGAAATTATGGTGCTTTAAATGGACCATTCCACATTTGTAAAATTACATTTGTTCGTCTAGCATTACTACTAAGTTTGCAAAGCATAAACTGTATAAGCTATATAAGATGGCCTTTTAATTTAATTCAAAGGCTCTCAACTTGTAAATATTGAATTATTTCACAAATGAGCTCTACATTTACAACAATCTGTTGCAACAATATGCTCAAAGGGAAAAAATTGCCCTTCCGGTTTACACAATTGTAGCATGCAACCCTCCTCATGCTCAGCTTTTCATGACAAAAGTTGTCATTAATGGAGAAATGTTCGAAAGATTAGAATATTTCCCATTGCTCAAGAAAGTCGAGCAGGTTGCTGCCAGGATTGCCTATCAGCCATTGTTTATTGGTTTCATTAAGAAGGTATATATTACAAGTCTGTTATTTATGGTGCATGTGATGGTGAACAAACTTTTGCAAAGATTTTTCGCCTAAGTAAGTACATGAATTAATTGAAAACGATATAGTATCAGGATGAAAAATTGTACAAGAATTTGTTACAGGAATTTGCTGATTCACATGGTCTGCTACATCCATCTTACGACACGCATCCGGAAGGGTTGCCTCATAACTCTACATTTGTGTCCATTGTCGTTATTGGATCAAATTATTTTCAAGGGAATGAGGCAAAAAGAAAGAAGCAGGCAGAGATGAACGCGGCCAAGACAACTTATTATGCTCTAACCATTAAAGGGACGAGCGTACTGATCCAGAGTACTCCTCATATGCCAATATTTGCTCGCGAGAAAAGGAACAGGGAGGCGACCATTTGATCATACTGTTACACTATTGATGAAAGTGGAAATCAGTGCACTAAATTGTTTGGGTTAGCATTGTATAAACTCGGGTTCTTGTCTTACGCACATTATTTTGTCTTTTGTGCTATGATCCAGAGCATACCGTCCTTGTGTTAATGCAAATTTGGCATGTCATTCGTATCAATTTCAGCGGATATCAAACATCATATTCGATAAGGCCCAACTACACACCAAAAGCAACAAATTAGTAACAGTAAATCTGGCACTACTGACATTAAACACAATCTCATTGTTGGACCTTAATTTGGGCCCTGGGGTTCATATTTAATTACCTAAATTAGGATGTATTCTTAGGGTTGATGGTGAGCTGATTATCTTGTATATAAGTTAGCAAGTACTTTTATATCGTTTGAATGTATATTCCAAACTGACATTTTCACACCAGGTTCGGATCACTCGTTTCTTAAATATAATCTTCATTAAATTTTAACTAAATGAAGTTATCTTTGTTTGTTCACTTTATTTTAAAATGTCATCTCTTCTGTTGAGCACAAGAATACTATCATATCATTAAAATATAGAATATAAGCAAAGATCGTATTTTTGGAGGTCCATTCATGAAATTGTACATACTAAAAACAAAAACAAGGATGCTTCATATAGTTCACTAATGCTAACTACATAAAGTGTACACTAATAACAAAATAACTGACATTTTCCAAAATGGTTTGATACACAAAAACATTAGACACTACTGGTAAATCCATTGCAAAATGCATGTAATGGAAGATATGTGCACAAAGCTGCAGCCCATGCGCCAATATCTCAACGAACTTATTTGCGATTGTACCGTAGTCATATGCAGTAACTTATTGCGGGGTCATTGAAAATTGTTACGCCCTAAATCTTGTACAAAATGGTCGACATACTACCTCCATCCACAGGGCGATTCTCGAAAACATATGTCTGAAAAGCTTTGCATATATTATTGAGAAATGCGGTCTCCTGCATCATCGTACATGGTAATGAGCCGTAATGATTGGGAAACTGCAGTACAATCGATATGTTGACTACATCTCACTTTCATTTCAATAATCATATATGTTAACGTGCTTCACCTAGCGCAAGAACAAGAAGCACGAACATAAAACAACGGGACTTCGAAAAAATCTTGTAAACAAGTATGCAAAATAAATGTTCACCATGCTTCCAACGTACTAAGATATACATACATACCTCATCTTCCAACAGACCTAATTCCATATTGGAAGAACCAGTTCCTGTTCAATCTCCACGATATAAATAATAACTCTCCACGTGTCATGAGCACTCAACCTACTATTAGCAACCGCACTTCGGGTGATCTTTACAATAATATTTACAAGACAAAATAGAGTCCGATAGGGGGAAAATAAAATCGGTATTACCTTTTCAGTGTTTGTGGAATTTTCGTCTTGCCTTGTCTGCTGACCCGCCATCTTGCATTGTGTTTCTTCTGACGAGTCCACTGCTGGTGTTGTGTTACCATCCAGGTTTTGCATTCATGCGCCGTGCATGGAGAAAGTTGCTGCGTTTCTGATGAGCGCAGAGTGTGGTCATTCATAATGATGACATCATATTGCGTTGACTAGTGAAGAATGACCACATTACAGTTTTCATTATTTACACCACATCTGTCGTGTTGTCTCCCACGACTTCAGTTTTAGCTAGTGTCTCATCACAATATTCATTAGGGATGCAATTTTGGACCTATGTTGTCTTGTTTGTTCTACTGGGAGTTGTTGTTCTTGTGTCAATATACTGAAGCTTATAAAATAAACTCTATAACTCCAAAGGGATACTGCCAGTAGGATTATCATTCTTTGTTGTTGACATATGATCTACAACCTCATAGAAAATATTTAAGTAAGACTTCTTCGTACTTCCTAAGTAACAACTCATGTATTTAAGTGATTGGCTAATCAGAACAAGATAAATTATCAAACTCAATATTACCTTTCTAGAAGATAAATCTTTGAGTCACACGTCCAACATTCAACAACCTTGTGGGCAGCAACATCAGCTTCTGCTACACAAGTATCATTGACAAGGTACCAGTTGTTAGGGTCATAAGGGAGAAAAAATTACAATGAACATTATTTAGGTGGCAAGTTATTTATGCAAATGACAGAAAGTAGATAACTTTGATGTTACAACGTTCAATAGCTAAGTGACTCCCTCAAACTCAAAATTCACCAAATTATCAGGCGAATCATACAATAAACTGAAACTCATAAAGAATTATTTGAATT
>AYJT01008556.1:0-13490 GCA_001278415.1 Ocimum tenuiflorum | reverse complement strand
TAGTTCAAACAGATGTCCGACGCGGAGTACCAGCGTCATTGAGCCGTCGGTACATGTTTTCGTTGTGGTCAATGCTATAGCCCCATCCATCATTGTCCACCTCGCACGCTTCATGTCATGATCGGGGACGATGGGGAGGATGACCTCCTCGAGCTATGGGACCCAGAGCCAACCGCACCTCCAGTTGCAGTAGTTGCCATATCGGTAGTGGAACTGCGAGGACTTCAGCCTTGAGGACAAGGCTATTTCGGTGAGGGGAGCAATTGATAGAGGAATGATTATGTTCCTGAATTAGTGTCAATTAGGTTAATAATTAGGTTAAAGTGTCATGATGGGTTGCGTCCTTTAATGGGCTTGAATTAGGGTTTGCATCTTTTTCTATTTAAGGAGTCGTGTAGGGTGAAGTAAGGGTGTTCAGTCTTTTAGGATATTAAATTGGGGCGACGCAGCCATGGCCTCTTAGGAGGAGTTTGTTCATTCAATAATATAGTTCATGTCCTATTTGCTTTGATTCCGTCTCTATTCTATCATCTCCCGTTAAGCCGGCTAAATCATTTAGGCGAGTTTGAATTTAGGATCCATGGAGAATATGAGTTTGAGTTTAGGATCGAAAGTCAATATGAGTTTGAATTGGTGGAAATGAACTACTTAGATCTGCCTAGATCGTTTAGAAAGTCTAACGCAATTTTTTGCCCTTATATTTATCCACACATATATTTGTCACTAATGTTGTGTAATATATGTGTATTTTTATAATGCTAACATGGAAATGACTTGGCATTTGTCAATATTGATGTGTTATCTAACATGGCATTAACATTATGATACATCATCCAACATGATAAACAATGACATGTCACTTATATGGTATATGGGGTAAGTCTATACCGCCCACATCGGCACTGCCCACCTCTCACATATAGGGTGGGTCCCACGTGGGACCCATCTCACATATGAGTGAGGTGGGCAGTGTTCATATCGATAACATAGAATTTTCTATGATATATGACTAGGATGTACGGGCGGACCCACGTGGGGGCTGGTGGAATCGGCCACTCCCACTACTATCGGAAAGTATGTGGTATGGGTAGAAGATATTGAAGTATTAAAGAAGAAGAAACATAATAATGGCGGAGAGTTGTGAAATACAGAAAAAGTAATCTAATTGGAAACGAAGATGAAAAGGGATAAATATGCAAATCTATCCTAAAGTATCGCAAATTAGGCAATTATATCCCGAACTTTTCCAATTATGCAAATGGAAATTAGGGTCATGTATCCCAAATTTTCAAAAATTACGGGATTCTATTGCACATTTTTAATTTTAGAAAATTTTATCCTACACCATCTTTTTTCATGTAATTTCATCCCGATACACTTAACACTATTAAATTTATGCCATGTCAACCGTTAAATGTTGACGTGGCACACTACTTGTTTCCTTAATTGTTACAAAATAATTAATAAAATGATAAAAAAGTAAATGAAAAATAAAAAGAAAAAATAACTCAAAATCAAGAAAAGAAATTGACGAAAAAATATTTTTGCCTCATCTTCAACCATCCTCCACTTCTAACTTTTTTCAAATTCAAACCTTAACTTGATCCAAACCCTCCCATCCCCCTAATAGCTAGCACCGAAGAAATCATGCTGGAGGAACTAATCAATGAAGAAATCGCACCAGAGAAAATTGAGCATGTCGAGGTGTAAACAGCGTGTTCCCAATAGTGGTGACCGCCGACAACAAGGAGGTAGAAGATTCTCTACTTTTTAACTTTTTTTTGAATGCCAACGAAAAAAGGTTAAAAATCTTCTATATTTGTTTGGCAAGAATATAAATTTGACATTTGTGTTGTACTCCAGATTCAACATGTAAATTTGTATCCGTATTAACCAACCAAACTAAACATTGGGCCCATTTTTTATTAATCTAACAAACTAAGCGCCTGACCACATTTATAAACTAGAAAATAGGACACTAAGGAGATTTCGAGTTCTTGACGGCAAGTATTCAACCTAAGGCAATCGTTTCCTTTTCTTAAAGTTATCTATCAGGCCCCGAGTCAAAGCAGGGAGTGTAAGTCAGTGCGCAAAGCACAGTCAAAGAGCGGCTCCCGTAAGACTTCCAAGTGAGCAAGGGGGACACGAATGAACCGACAGACCAGAACGAGAGAGATTCTGAGACTATACTAGAATGGGACAGTATAGTCCGAAGAGAGCTTAAAAGATTTGATAGGTGCTACTTATACCAACAGGTGCATTTGCTTTCCTGGCTCTCATTCTAGGAAAATCCGAAAGCTAAGCGTGCTTAACCTTGGAAAAACTAGGATGGTGACCTCCTGGGAGAAAGGACTTGTGTTGGTTTCTAGGGCTAGCCGTCAGTCCGGATGCCGGCTCAACACCGGGTGATGGATCCTAAAAATAAAGGTTAGGAGCTATATCAGTCAACGACAATGGATGCACTCGAATTTATGGTCAATATCTATATCATCCATGGTGGGATTTTGGGATATAAATTACTATAGTCGAGGGAAGTTAAAAATCACTGAAGATGTTGATTGGACCATGCTTTGGTTTCATGATTTAGAAGCATACATCAAATGTTTAAGATATCATAGAGGTTTAAGATATGCCTTCAGGTGGGGGACGTAGAAAGGTATACATTCTTCACCGATTCTGATAATTTTGACCATAGGGTTTCTAAACACATTGATGAGAATAACTCGATGCTGAAAATATATGCTTAGTGTTTGGATGATGATTTTACTATTGGGCCTAGTAGGGAGAGTACTAGAAGAGTGAACCTTCTGGATTACACATGGCCAGATGAAGAAGATGATGAGGTTGTGGTTTCAGAGTACGAGTCTTCTAATGACTCCCCATGCTCATTACACTCAGATGAAGAATTGGTAAAATGACAAATAAAAATATTTGTAAGAGTAATGTTAACAAAAAAAAAAAGCCTTCTTTTTGAAGTTGGGATAAA
Organism: Ocimum tenuiflorum; assembly: GCA_001278415.1. Lineage (NCBI taxonomy): Eukaryota > Viridiplantae > Streptophyta > Magnoliopsida > Lamiales > Lamiaceae > Ocimum > Ocimum tenuiflorum. Next base: position 10,504 of record AYJT01008556.1, on the reverse strand, counting down.
GTTCAAAAATTATAATAAATGTAAAGAGGGAATAAGAAACTTGGGGATTGAAAGTGGATATAATATCTAGTGGAAAAAATCAGATTAGAAAAAAATTGATGCAAGATGTGATGGAGATTGTCCATGTATGTTGTGTTCCAGTAAGTTGGGGCACGAGTCAACATTTGTGATCAAAACTATCATGGACAAACACACATGTGTTCAAACTTTATATAATAGACAAGCCACTAGTGATTGGTTGACTAGTATTCTTTAATAGACAAGCCACTAGCAATTGGTTGGCTAGCATTCTTACCCCAATACTAAAGTGAATTCCAAACTACCCCGCAAAATGGATGATGCTTGATGTTCAGTTGAGATTGGACTTAATGTGACAACGGACTTGTGCTACACAGCTAAGCAAAAAGCAATGATTCTTATTATAGGCTCATTTGAGAGCCAATATAAGATGCTGAGATCTTATATGTTTTATCTACAACTCATGGATAGAGAAGGAAAATTTTCGTTGAAAACAAGTTTGTACGAGAGGGATCAATCTTTACTTGAGATGGCTTACATTGGTTTTTCAGCTTTGAGAAAGGAGTTTTTAGTGGGATGCAGACGATGCATCTGTTTTGATGCATGCTTGAAGACAAGAGTAGGTGGGGGTTTGTTAGTCGCGGTGGCTAAAGACTGTAACAAGAAAATGTGGCCCATTTCTTAGGCTGTCGTTGAGAAAGAAAGTGAAGCTGCGTGGACTTGGTTCTTCGAGCACTTATTTGAAGATCTATGTATAGAGAACAGTTGTGGGTGGACATTTATGAGTAATTAGCATTTGGTAATACTTATTTAATTTTTTTTATTATGCAGTTCTATTCCAGTGAGTTAAATACCATGTGTTAGGTGTTAGGGCTAACATGACGGCCACATCAACTGCTGACAAGGCAGCCACGTCATTTTTTTGGCGTAGTAAGTACATGTGTGTTGTATATATTGGAAATGTAATGAGACTACAAACTAGCTGCTACACAAGAAAAAACAAAAAATAAAAAAATGATGTGACTGCTACATCAGCAGTTGCGTGGCCGCCATGTTAACTCTAACAATTGATCTGTCATATCTAATAATGACATCAACAAAAAATTAACAACATTAATTTATTGAGATAAAGTTGCATAATATAATATACTTTGGGATAAATTTACATAATAGAAAAAATTTGGAATATAATCATTTAATTTATCATACTTTGGGATAAGACTTGCATATTTACCCAATAAAATAAAAAACGTAATCTTTGGTACAATTGAAAAGTTTTTAGTTAGATAAGAGATCTTTAAAAAACTGTAAAATGAAAACGGCAAAGAGATGAAGCCAAAGGTCCATAGGATACGTGTTATAGAATTAGTGGCACTCTCTGCCACCACACTATCGTTTCCTTTTCTTGATACTTATTCCAATTTTTAAATGTATTTATGTGTTATTTTTTTCTTTCTATGCAACAATTCAGTTCTAATACACAGAACTCGAACTCGACAATAAGCTTATGAATAATCTAAATATTTCACTAATTTTGGTTTGCAATTGATTGAGTTAGAATTTAATTGTTTCGATTTCACTAAATGTATATTTATTATATATGCACATGATTAAATTATATATAAAGAAATCTTTACTCGTTTAAATTTCCGTATTTTTTTTTATTAATTTGAGCTCACATAATGATTTAATCTTAGTATTTGAATTAGGAACGTTATTGTAATTATGAGCTTATGTTAAATAAGCAAAAGTAATATCTCAAACAGTAAATTATATCATTTTTATAATTTATGTTTAATTATTTTAATGTTGATATTTTGATACCATATGGAATGCAAGGTGAGCCCTTAAGACACTCAATGTTTGCCTTCACCACCGCTATGATGATGAATATTTTTCTTACCTATAATAACTTTTCTATATAATTAGACTAGTATTACACTCGGGCAATGCACATGATTTTACTATACATCACAATTAATTACATAAACATATCATAGAAAGATAATTTATAACATTTCTTACTCTATTTTTGAAAGTGAAAATTTTTTCACTTAACTGTTCAGTATCATCAAACATGATACAACAAAAGAAATGAAATATAAATGACGTAGAATATTTCAATTTTCAAATCACAAAACATTGTGAATCTGCATCTATTGTGTATTGAACAACTTATTAAGTATATTAACATTAAAATGATTTAACTAAAAAAGACAGGTTGAATTATCTAATTGAACTAACTATTTAATTTAATATAGATGGCACCTAAACATCTATTTATATACTAAAAGACTATCACAAATTTGATCCAAAAAATATTACTATGAGTATTATCAGCTTTTTGATGGTTTTACATTTTCCTTTTTCCTTTTAATTTTGTCTTCGTGTACCTCTCAAGTTTCAAACCCTCATCATTGTGCTGGTTAAAAAAATTAAAAAAAAACACATATATATTTAACTGTTATAATAGGAGGGAAAGTTCTTGTAGATTTCATTTTAGTATTTAGTATATATAGACTATTAATAAACTAATGTTTATGATTGAAATGTTGTTACATGATAATATGTGACAAATTTATCTATGCATAAAATTTAAATTTCTTATATTGATATTTTTAATATAAAGGATATAGTTTTAATTAATGACAAATAGGATTCATTACTTTAAGGAGTTCAAATAAACATAAATATAATGTATCAAGTTTTAACAATGAATAAATATGAAACATCTACCCAAAGCATATTTTTTATTAATAAGATAAACTTTTTCATATGGGAACCTATATAGAGAGATATAGTTGTTCCTTCAATCTAGACATAAGTTTCTTGTTAGAATGATCTTTCTAAACTTATGACTGGAATAATTTTCAAATTATATCTCATGACTATTGGTGGTTTTGATTAATCTTTTAGACTATTTTATTTAGAATTTCTTACAAAGTTATAGATTTACAACTTTCTATATTTTTCTTGAACCTTTCGTTTCTACATGAATAAACCATGATATTATAATGAATTTAAAAAGAATTGTATTTAAGAAATTCGTATGGAACTTCTGACATGTCTATACGTGTTAGAGGTCTTCGACATGTAATTGGTCTGAGATATTTGTTGAAAATTCTATATTTTTCGATCATCATAATAGTAAAATTTTATTTTTCTTTATCTTTTACAAAAAAAAATGCAAAATGCAAGCTTATTATCATACAAAATTTAAAAGTTTTAAGTTATCATATTCTCCCATTTTGAAATGATGGCGACGAATTTTTTAGAGATTGATTACAACTTAGGTAGTTAATAGTTAACACTCATTAATTGAGTAATAACTTTGAAAACATGCAAATGCATGTTGAAGTTGTATACAGCATGGCTCTGTAAGAGGTGCGACGCATCGAGCTCTGAAATTATTGGGGCACCACTTTTATTAAAAAAAACAATTAATATACACACATATATATAACTAAAAATTATCATACTAAGCTAATTATAACAATATAATGTCACCCCATTAAAAGTTTTAAATGTAATATTGTATTTATTAATATAAAAAATCTCAATTTTCATATTAATACATATCTCGATCTCAATTCTAAAAATACAACATAGAGAAAGTTGATTTCTCATCTTCAAGCAAAACATGATTTGCTAGAAAAAGATAAATTTTGAGAAAATATTTTTAAATAATTTATTGCATATCATATTATCTTTATTGTGATACAATGTATGCGTGGATATAATGCCCCGGGCCCACGGCATGAGAGTGCATAGTGATACAACGACATGATGGGCCCGTCAACAACTAGTTGGTCCGTTCTCACATTGTCAAAATGGTTAAACTAAGTTGTTACTAATTGGCATGTCATCGCATGGCTAAAGTGATTAACTCAAGTTGTTAGAGAATTCATCACAATAACTAAACAATTTTTTTTTTTCAACGTACCAATCACGATAATTAGATAAGTTATTTAATGTAGTTTATAAAACGTTTGATTTTGACACTTCGAGGGGAAAAATTGCAAATGCTTGACTTGATGATTTGACTTAAAATGATCTTAGAACTTTAATTACCTATGTAATTGAAATTGGTGTGTGTTATTTCTTGAGTTTTCGATTTTTTTTTCTAAAAGACTAATTTTGGATTCTTATGAATTATGATAATCTAATACTCCCCGTGTCAATAAAAATATCATTTTTAACCATCTTATTAAGGTGCATTATCTTTTAAGTTCACACAGGATCTCAAAAATCTCCGGACCGAACTTATATATACTAATTATCAATTACATTATAACAAGTACAATGCCTAGTAATATATTACGAGATTTTAAATACTTTCTTGAAATTTAGAAGGGCGGGTATGACAACTTGAGGGAAAATTCAGTCATTGTGTTTTTGGCAAGAACCAAGAATCCTATAATCTAATTTTGAAAATCAGGGTTGCATCATTAACACTGTTTTATGACGTGAATAACTAGTTGAGACACTTGGAATAAAGTCCACTTCCATGCAATGACATGTAAATCATACAATATTTCGAATCTTCATTGCATTATGTTCTTAATTTAAGCCTCTTCGGGGGGCAAAATGGAGGAAATGTATTTCATGAAACAGATACGAGTCTGCACTCTCATCTATAATTCTTGGAAGAAACCGCAGCCTAATATAACTGCCAAAGAATAACATATTTTCTATTTTCATTGGATAAATGTGAAAATAATTTACAGTTTTAGAATTTCCTTGTTTCTTGCTATTCCATATTCTTCGCTGTTTACTTACTCGAACATCTTCCACGTAAGCTCATCAGCCACAAAGAGCTGATTATCTCAACTGCAGCAATTGGAGATGATAGAAGTATAATTTAAGAAAAATGCTGCCAAATGTATTAAAATGAACATGCAGGCAGGTTAGTAGCTTTACCTCTTTCATAACGGAAAATCCACACCGCCACTAGAGAATCATGATTCCACTTCAAATAATCAGTGCAAACAGTTCCGGAAGAATCGAACTCCCTGTTCATTGTAATCATGAATAACTTGGGGTGATCTCAAGCGCACGAACACTGATACGAATAGCATACCTGCAGTGCAAAAACAATGTCTGCTCCATCAACCTTCAGTGTCACTCGTCTTAGTTTATCTTCTCGTGATTGTCCTAGTCTCAGAATTCCCTGCAAGTGAAATATTTTATGCATAAGAATACAAGTAATATGTAACATTCAGGTGTATTTGTGCAATTTAGATCGTGAATACATAGTTTTACCTGATCGTCCAGCACCCTGCACATACTTGAAAGTTCCACAATGCCAACCGGTGGGATTGAAGTCGATTTACAAACATCCACGTAATATTTATTCAACTGCACCCATATAGAGTGGTAATTATTAGTCCCAACGTTAGAAAGGTTATATTTTTTCTAGAATTGGAGAAATACACACCTCGCCTAGACTTGTGTCCTTCTTTCCCCCTCGGAAAAGCTTCACAGCTGAGCAAAGTATGATCTGAGGAAACAACTCTGTCAAAAATGCATTTTCAAAAATGGGAATCAATTAATGGTTGAGATGTCCATTAATAATTTATAAGGTGACTTGTGGATGATCTAAATGGAAAACTGAATATAATTGTCTCTAGATCAAAATATTTAACACGTGTCATGAAAAAATCCTACCTGTTGATGTTGGGGCAGAGACAGAATAGTGTCTACAACTGGCGATTTATATACCTTTGATAATGCAGCAGCAACATGATCAATTCTTACCTGCAAGAGTTCCCGCAACCTTTTCAAGAGACATAAATTTGAAATCATGCAAGTGCATACATGAAATGGAAGGAGGTTTCACAACGATAGAGAACCTTCTACTTCTGGTAAAAGTTCACCATCAGTTACAGGAAATCAATGCAAGGTGAACTTTGTTGGTATTAGACGAACACATTTAGCAGGGATTTTCACGCAGCAATCATATAAATATCAAATTAAAGCACAAAGGATCTTGATTATGGTTTCGCCGTGCATTCTAGAATAGAAAACATTAAAGTAAATAAGAATGATTTTACCATTATTATAAGATAATACCAAGTTTTTATATGCCTAATATGGAAACTCTCAACTTCGCTATGTTCGTAGAAGAACACAGTTATATACCATGTTATTTACTTGATTTGAAACCACATCACATGCTGCAGGCATTTGCTGATCTTCAGTCTCATCCAATGTCGATACCATAGAGCTAAGCATTTCAATTGCACTCCTGAAAGAAATACATCAATATTCTTGTTATTGTGGTGCAATGTGGACAGAAGCAACCTATAGTTCATTTAAACCAAAAATGAAAATGAACTTTGCTGAGATAAGAATAAAAATAACCTGCACACAGCAAGGGCCTTTCTCATATCACCAGATGCTGCAGCAACTTTCTGCAGAAATAGAAGCACATCATTCAGAATGTTTCCAAGACAAGTCAAATTGACCCTTATTAGAAGCAGTGAACGAGTAAGGAAAGTGACAGGATGGACTTAAAAGGGAACACAGTTTTATGTTCCAAAGGAAAGCTATTGAGCTCACCCTAGCACAGAGTTCCATTGCTTGTGGCTGGAAGACAATGTACGGTAGTGCCTATCATCAATCAAAACAAATTGTAAACTATGATGAGATCCCAAGAATACTTTTAGATGCATTGCTGATGAAATATGCTAAACATTCTTTTCATATTTTGTGCTCTTTTATCTTTTATTTGTTTTTAAGCTAATTCCATTTAGTTACATATATGTGCTTAAAATTAGGGTATGTCAAGTAGTGATTAGACAAATTTGATGTTATATGTGCCTTCAGCATACAGAAATAAAAAATCCTGTTTCTGTGACATCCAGTGATGACTCCGCAACAAAGTCTAGATACTGTTTCATGATGTTGCTGAGCAGCAAATAACCTGCTTATCCAGTTCAATGAAACTTAAAGGCTTACTCTTAATCTTTCTTGAAGAATGGCGATGATTTGATCCTTGGAGTAGGCACAAAACGTTATGACCATAGGTTTACCTATAAAATATATAATACATCAAACAACTGCTATTTATGACAACTCGATAAAAGTATTGAAGACAGGAAAGTATGCTAAGAAGTATTATACTAAATACTAATAAAAAGCATAGCCAAAAATTTGCATGCAAGTTAAAACTGAAATGAGGAATTCTCCATAGGGTGATAAAAAACAGAAGTATCACGTACATAGAAATCAGTACACTGGACAGACGTAATACTGTAGAAAATCCTTTAGTTTGAGATCATTAGTTTTTTTCCTAATACATTGAAATCCATGATCTGGGTGGATTTCAAATACGTATCACATTTGTTTTAAATGTTTGAGTTTCAAATCCCACAAGACTACGACAAGCAAATGAACTACGCTTGCTCTCATGAATAAGAATCATAAAAGCTACCCGAGCTCATAACTTGCAATATGGAATAACCATCAAAAGACAATTTCCAGTACATAATTACAACATAAGGAAGTGTGTATTTTTCTTCATGTTTGGAAAGAAAAAACAGATGCAGCTGAAAATGGATATTGTTAGCAGGCACTATGTATGAAATGATTTAATACAGGCACTTACAATTCAAAGATTGCAGTTTTGGCATAAACCTATCGGCCAAGTCAATAGCATTGGCAACCCCTGCAAATGCAAGTTAAAGATATTATAACCACCTCTATGGATGAACAACTTTAAACCTTCAACCTTTTAAAGTTTGTTTATGTTACCTAGCAAAATACACCTGGAGAATGGCATAGTTGTTAGCATGAAAAGATCATGAAGCACAGCTCGATCTTTGGTAATCAAATAATCTAACTCATCAGCTATAACCAATCTGTTAACCATTAGTGAAGTATTAAGTGAGTCAATAAGCAATAGAATTCCAAAATATTGAACACATTGCTCCTATTCAGCAATTAAAGACTTACATAACCAGTATATAAGCTGTGCAGGATGGGAACTATAATTCTTTAAGCTTAAGGGACAAGAATATAGGTAAATGGCACTTACATCATCTTCATTCCAGATGGGGGCTTATGAGAATACAAGTTGTGAAGTTGCTGCAAAGATGATGCAGAACGACTAGGTTTCTTCCCAGAATGATTTTCTCCAAGAATCTATAAGATCATGGTATTAATACTTTGTCAGTTTCAGTTTGAAATCATACACAAATTACTAAGCATCAACATACCTTGCTGAAAATTTCACTCATGTTTGAAAGAGAAGTGCAATTGATGGACAATATATCTGGAGGTTGTATGCATTCCTGGTTCCCAGAGAAAAGAAATTGCATGCGACTGTTAACAAGATAATAAACATTTTCTGGATAGAAAGAGAAGCATAATATTGATCATAAATGGTATATCCTGTGTACTTGATATCAAATCATTCCCTAAGATTCAAAGGAAAGGCTCGTTTAGTGTTCCAAGTTCATGAAAAGGAACTAATTTTGAATTGAAAAGTCAGATCTATTCGAGAAAATGTGCAGAATGGATTGGAAAACAAAGTAGTCAAATTGGAGCTACAAGATCAAATATTTAAGACAAGTTCATTAACTGATATTCTCCGGATAACAACCCTGCCATTATATAAAACTTCCCCAACGTTGCATATAGTATTCATCACAATACCAAAAAAAAAAAATATCTTAGGCACCCACTAACTGGCAAACTGCCTCAAATTCTTACTTTTCACCCAAAACTTCAAATACACGTTGAATTGCAAATATGAGAGAATACAAAATATTTAGCGAAGCACTAGATGGACAAAAAAACAATGAAAATATAGGCACACTATAACAAAATAAATACCACGTAACTCAAATTTATATAGGGACTTATAGAACGGCCAATTTGAGATGCAACATGGATTAGTACCTCATTTGCCCAATTAACAATCATCGCTTTTACTTTTTCCATTGACAATGTTTTTCCAGTCCCCGGGCATCCACAAACATACAAACTTCCAGCCTTCTCTTCCTTGACACATTTCTTGCAGAAATCCAAGATCCGATTCTGTTCGCTTTGGCGGCAGACAACATTCTCTGGGGCTGTTGATACATGTAATGCCTCGTTAACAGCTCTCAATTGCTCCGGATCTGCTACCAAATATTGTATTATGTGAGAACTAACCAATCTGAAATAAGTTATAACCATAGATAATTACCTAAGCACACCAGAAGCAACTACACATATTCTTAAATAAAATAGCATCCACTCAATTAACACTTGCCTCTTGGATCCCAGTACGGTTTATTGATGACATCCTCCGTTAATTTCTCTTTTTGAGGCGATCTACTCAAATTCAACGTTGATTTCAGGCATTTCCGAATCACCTGTTGTATAGGTGAAATCCACAGTTTATTTTTAAGGCTGAGGAATATATTTGACCTCGAGATAATGTAAAAAACAACTAAAATATCAGCATTCAGAATTACTGTTGGTTTAGCAACAAAGTATCCCGTCTCAGTTTAGTCAGCATCGTGATCCAATTCATTACAGAAACAAGAGAATCGATAACAAGAGCCAGCTTGAGTGAGTGAATGGACTCACATCAATCTTGGGGGAATTAGTAGGGCTGTCTTGCTTGCACAATCGGGGCGATTTACGCAGCGATAGTCCGATTGAGGCATCGGAGTCGGATCTCAATCGGGTTTTTCTTGGAGTAGCAGTGACTCCGATCTCAGAAGTCGGATCCGCCGATGAAGAGGAGCGGCGAGGGGCTAACGCCGGCATATTTGCAGAAATCTGAAGAAAGTAAAAAAACAGAAATCGAAGAAATGGGAGTGGGTGGAGGGATTGAGCAGGAGCAGTATGTATATATTGCAAGTGTGTAAATTCTTAACAGGGCGGGAACCGAGTGTAATGGCGGGAAATTATATATATTGCAATTTGCAAGTGTGTAAATTATTTTTCAAATATGGGGTAGGATGGATGAGACCAAGTGGCATTCAAAGAATTGAATATGGCAGCAAGGAAATAGCTTAAATGGAGATGTCAATTAGGCCAACTCACTGAGTTTTGGACTAATTTTATTGGATTGCGGATTATTTAGGATTAATTCTAATTGGTTGGAATTTTTTCTGGGATGACCCTAACTCTAACCCATCATTTTTTCGGGTTTGCCCGTCGGGTTGTTGGACTAACAAGTTTTAAGAATTTATTTTTGCAAATCTAAAAAATATCAATGTCATCTCATCTAAAAATGAAGAAATATAAAATAATCAGCGTAAAAAACCACGTCAATATCATCTCAACTCAAGTGTCACAACAAATAACAAAATATCAAAACATAGTTTGGTTTTAGAAAAAATGCAAATTATTGTCAATCCTTAGTTCCTTACACAACCACTATCTAAATAATCGAAGTAGATTCATCATCAATGTTCGAACCCACTTCACTCTCATCTTTAGTTCCATGACTTCCATCTTCATCATTTTCTTCACCTACAAAAAATTT
>AYJT01008545.1:0-10285 GCA_001278415.1 Ocimum tenuiflorum | reverse complement strand
AAAAAAACTAGAGAAATCACAACAGAATGTTGTTGCATTAAAAACACCAAATCTATAAAACAAATATTCTAATATTGTAGTTACACAAAACTAGGTCAGATAACTTGTTTTAGAGTAGTCTTCTACTAAACTGTCTAAATGATTTAGACGAGATAACCTATTCATTTGACCAAACTCTTCTCTATTCATTCGGATTCATCTAAATCATTTAAGCTGCCTAACACAAACTTTTACCATCGTTTTAAGTACAGTCATGGACGGAGAAAAAACACGACATTCAATAAAATGAAGACTTCTTTCAGATTGTCTAAATAGTTTAGACAGATCAATCATTTAACCCAATTTGGGCATATCACAAATTTTTGGGAAAACATATTCATATTGCTACTGCAATAATAAGTACGAATTCATAAATTATTCTAAAATGGATTGGCTATGCTTTCTTTTTCAGCATGATTGAGTCAAAGTAAATGCTGATTGGCCGATTGAGCCTCAATTATGTAGGTGCATCACTTAGACTATGAAGTTAACGGAATTATAATAAACAACAAAAAAGAATCCTGGGATTTAGAGAACATTTCAAAGTGAATAAAATTATAAAAATTCTAATACATTTATTGTAGTCTTGCTTATCATACAATCATAGAATTGATTTAAATAGTTTAGGTCATGATTTGAAAATTTCTCGTGGAGAGGCAAAATAGGTCATGCTGGGCAGATGGAGTGTTGGTTTCCTTTGAGTGCTGCATATTAAATTTTTGTAGCACCTTGCAGATATAATCAGACTGATTTAACCACATCTGCTTGTCCACTCTATTTCTAATTATATACATTCCTAGAATCCTCCTTTCAGCACCTAACTCCATCTCAAACTTCTTTTCCAACAGAAACTTCACATGCTCCACCTCAAACTTACTCCTACTAGCCACAAGCATATCATCAACATATAACAAAAAATATTTCACATAATGTGTTTTCACATGCACACAACTATCATATTTGGACCTATGAAATCCAATGCTTGTCATGTATTCATCAAATTTGATATACCATTGTCTAGGACTCTGCTTTAAGCCATACAAAGATCTTTTAAGTAAACACACCTTATCCTTATTTTGACAAATCCAGGTGGTTGCTCCATGTAGATTGTCTCCTTTAAATCTCCATGCAGAAATGCAGTCTTAACATCTAACTGCTGCAACTCCATGTCATAATAATTCACAACTGATAGTAAAATTCTGATGGAAGCGTGCTTCACAACTGGAGAGAATACCTCATTAAAGTCAACCCCTTCTTCTTGAGAGAATCCCCTAGCCACTAATCTGGCTTTATCTAATGGTTTCAGATCCATTTCCTTCACTGGATACTTCTATCTTTTTCTCTTGAATAGCCATTTACAGCTCACAACATTGTGCCCATTTGGTCTTGGTAAAAGAATCCAAGTTTTATTCTTCAACAGAGACTCAATTTCTTCTTGCATAGCTCTCATCCATTCTCTGAAAAATCTGGATTTTATTGCTTCAAGATATGTCTTGGGATCATTGTAATCCAAATCCTCGGCTACACTTAGAGCAAATGCAATTAAATCTGCTTCACCAAACCTACTAGGAGTATGTATCTCTCTCCGTTCCCTGTCTCTTGCTAGCTGATATTGGCTCAGATCCTGTCCCTCATTAATACCTTCTTCTCTGAATTCTTCCTCATCTGTATCAGATAATGGACCAGATTTACCAGCCTTTGTGTTGTAATCAATTTCTATTTTGTCATTAGAAACATGAGCATTATCCTCATTATCAGCACTTCCAAGATATTGCATCAAATCCTCTTTGAACTTTACATCTCTGCTGATAATGACCCTTTTGTTTCCAGTCTCTGTGCACCAAAGCTTGTATCCTTTTACCCCATTTGGATATCCAAGTAAGACACATTTGAGTGCCCTAGCCTCGAGCTTATCTGTTTTTGATAACAATAAGCTCTATATCCAAAAATTCTAAGGTAAGAATAATCTGGAACTTTGTCATTCCAGACTTCATCTGGAACCTTAAAATCTAGAGCAGAAGAGGGGCATTTGTTTATAAGATGACAAGATGTAGCAGCTGCTTCACCCCAAAATACCTTGGTAATCCAGACCCCAACAACATGCACCTTATTCTCTCAAGAAGTGTCCTATTCATCCTCTCAATTATTCCATTTGTTGAGGATTATGAGGAACAATGAGATGTCTTTTAATACCTTTATGCTTACAAAATTTTTGAAATTCATCAGACAAAAATTCCAATCCATTATCAGTTCTTAAACATCTCACAGATTTACCCTTTTCATTTTCCACTTCATAGCACCACTCCTTAAACTTGTCATATGCCTCAGATTTTCTCTTAAGAATGTCGATCCATAAATTCTTTGACAATCATCAATAATGCTCAAGAAATACATACCTCCACCTAGAGTCTTGGTCCTTGAGGGCCCCCAGAGATCTGCAAACACATAATCCAGCATGATGTTGAAGTATGAGATCCCTTCCCATATGGTAGTTTTGTTCTTTTACTCAATATGCAGGGTTCACAGTTGTCCGCTTTAAATCCACTAGTATTCTTCAAGATACCTTGTTTTTGGAGCTCATTCAGAGCTTTTTCTCCCACATGGCCTAATCTCTTATGCCATAATTCTGAGGAATCACCACCTGCTACTTCAGATTGTCCTGTAACAGCCACAGCCTTCAAAAAATACAGTGTATTTCTTCTAACACCTGTTAGAACTTCTTTTGTGTCCTTTGACACAATCAAGGAATCATTTTTGAGGAGACACTGAAACCCCTTATCAGCCAATGTTCCTACTGATATTTAATTCCTCTTGAGAGTAGGAATATATCTCACATCTGTTAGAATTCTCAGCCCACCATTAGGAAGCCTTAAATGAATGCTTCCTATTCCATTAATCTTGCACGACGGATTATTTCCTAGCATAACTTCTCCATGTTCTTCCATAACCAGATCAGTAAACTAGGATTTATGAAGGCACATGTGAAAGCTACACCCAGAATCAAGAATCCAATCTGACCCTGCTTCAGACTCCATCACATTTAATAAAATTGCTCTATTTCATGGATCATGATCTTCTGTACTGTTGTTGGATTGAAAACCACCATCTGTTTTCCTCTTAAATGAATAACAATTCTTTTTAAGATGTCCTGCTTTTTGCAAAAATGACATCCGCTGGATTCTTTATCAGTCATATCCCTGCTAGTAGTAGCCTCTGACTTCCCAGCATTTGACTTGGATTTCTTGAACTTTGGATTAAGTTGCCTCTTTACAAACAGACTCTCGTGAGGGTTCACCTGTTGCTTTCCTTCTGAGGCTCTCTCCAATTCTTTAGCCCTCAGAGCATATTGGACTTCTTCGAGGGAGATGGAATCCTTTCTTCCAAACAACATAGCATCTTTGAGTTGCCCATAAATCTTGGGCAATGCATTCAGTAGAATTATTGCTTGGTCTTCAAGCTGATCTTCAACGTTCTTATTCTCTAGAAATTTGAAGCCATACAGTCTCTGCTTCAAATACAATCAGTTAGCTAGAGATTTAGTCAAATACAAACTGTCTAGTTTCTTCCAGACGCCAACAACAGTAGTTTCTTTTGACACATCTCTCAAGATTTTGTCTACTAAGCACAGAGTTATAGCGCTGTGGGCTTTCTCTAGAAGCACCTTCTTTTCTTGGGCTAATAACTTGGGAGGCAGACCTTCTTCCCCTTTCAGAGCTGCAGACAACCCCTGTTGTGATAGCACAGCCTTCATCTTTAGGCGCCACAACCCGAAATCATTCTTACCAGTGAATTTCTCTGCTTTGATCTTAGTGGTAGCCATCGGCTCTAATTTCCTTCGGTGAATTCTTCACAACTTTTCGACGATTGATCACGACACCTCAATGATTCAAAATGTTTCCCACAGACGGCGCCACTTGTTGATAATTCATGATCGATTGAACAATATTTGCGAAGAACAGAATAGAAATTTAGAATGATCACAAGCAGAGAAAAGAAACAACACTGGAAATTTACGTGGTTCGGCTGTTGTAGCCTACATCCACAGAAGGTTAACTTTGAGTGTATTATTGATGTGCTTGATTCAGAGAGATGAATCTAGAGAGATCAATGCATAACCATTCTCAATATACAACACTAAGCATCTGTTATAACAGAAGAAAAAAAAATAAAGATGAGCAGATCCAAAGAGAAGATGACCATTGTATCTAACGGTTTTTAAACAGATCTCAGTCGTTCCTTTCTTCTCTGAACCATAACTCGAACCACGAACCTCGAGCCTCGAAGCTTGACCCACAAACCTCGAACCTTGAACCCTTGAAACTCGACCCACGAACCTCGAACCATACGTTTGATCCTTTTCACCATTTGATTTTCAAGGATCACTTTCTACACCAAGTAATAAATTTGAATTATAATGGTACATCAAACAACGTGGAGCATAAGGCAGTAATTTTTTACGCCTATCACATGAGGATGCATATTATTAATGACCTTTTTCTGTCACCATGTAATGAATTTGATTATAATGGTACATCAAACAACGTGAAGCATAAGGGAGTAATCTTTTACGCCTATCACATGAGGATGCATATTGTTAACGAACTTTTTCTGTTCACAAGTAATGAGTTTGAATTATAATGGTACATTAAGGTAAAATTTATTTTAATATTTTATTACTTAGCTCAAGGGGTGGATTTTACTAGCCATTGCAAAACAACAATAGTATAAAGGGTTAATTGCAAATTTCAACACGATAGTTAACTACATTTGCAATCATGACATTATTTTTGAATCTTTGCAATAATAACACACTTATAAAAAAAAATTGGATTTCGCATAAGTTTTGCAATTCATTTATTAATATTTTTAACGGATATCTTCTTTCATGTTAACTAGTTTATTATCGTGCACACATAATTTTTAATAAATTATTAAATAAATATATTTATTAATTACTATAAAATTTACGTCATATAGAATATAATATTAAAAAAAAAAAAGGAATATCTATTCCACTATTTCAGTCAACTGTGAGACTATCACATAATATTTATGTTTGGAAATATTTTTTATCGTTTCGTTCAGTTATGGGTACATTGCGCTAACAGTGTTAAAAATATGGTGATTCAGATGTTAAGTTCACATGAATACTGACCAGGATGAGCGACACATAAATCAATTTTTACAGGCAAAAACTTGTGTTAGACCACCAGAATGATTTAGGCGAATTATATAACACACTCCCATAGATTGACTCGTTTAAATAATTATCAATAGATTGACTCGTTTAAATTATTTAGGCAGTCTAACAATTTTTATTTTTATATTGATAATTTAAACAAACAACACCGTCTGCAAATCAAAATCAATTCCAAATTTCAAATCAAAACAAAATTAGTGGTGAATTAATTAGTTACTAATAATCAAAAGATAAATTAACATAAATTTGACTTTACCTTTTACATATATATATATATATATATATATATTTATAAAACCTTTTACATATATTTGCTTAATCTTACAAGATAATTACATATATTATAGTTATTCATTAAAAGTTTTTATTATCCCACCACCGTAGCTAATGTTTAGAAATTTAACATTATTTATATAAATAAATAACAGAATAACGAAATTTACCGACAAACAAATCAAAAAGCAAAAAATAAACCATAAGTAATTACTGTGGTTAAAACCATAAAAAATATCCATAAATTCAGTGATTAAGAAACATAAATAATAAATCAACAAACAAACTAGCCAGTAAATTAATAATAATATTTATATTTGTTGGAAAGGATAATATTTAAAAATAAATAAAAATATAAGGTATGACGTGTTTGCTTGAATTTTTGTTCCCTAGCAGTACCAAATCCAGGATTCCATTTTGGGACAATTAAGGTGAGCTGGTGTTTAGATATGAAAGACAATCCAAATCGTGCTAGTGATACAACATTCTTCTCTTCTCCCCCCTATCCCAGATTTTTATCCAACAAAATGAACCAGAACAATCACATAATTCAAACTCATATCTCATTTACCCATTGACAAATTAAATTAAACTATTTATTATAATTCCCATCCAAATCCTCCATCCTTTTCATCGCTAAATAAGCAAAATTATTTTAATTTGATTTAATAATTTATGGTTAATAAATAATCACATTTCCATCCTCTCATATTCTAATCACATACTTTTTCTTTATCCACTAAATAAATTAAATTCTCTCCAATAAATTTCCTATGGATCTTAGCGTGCTAGTATTCGATCAATTTTTCATAAATATCAAAATTAGAATATAATATCCAACGATTAAAATTTATAAGCATGTCATCTTACTATTAGCAAATCATAAATACAATTTGTTTTAATTTTAAATTTTATATCGTATTTATTGAGCCCCACGACGCTCAAACTCTACCTTCACCATTACATAAACACTTTCCGATGAGAAAGGTGTGGGGTTCGAACCTCATTCCCCTTCCCTGGCTTTTATTTTTATAGTGCAACTTGTAGGGTTTTTCATGACTCAAACAATCACCTTTAATCGCGATCGTGCGCCTCCACACTCATTTGTTTGTTTGTTTGTTTCTTTCCTTATCCTATTTTGGCCCGAACTAAAATATTCCGGCAGAAATAAAATTATAACCCTCATCCCCTAGTTTTCTTTAGAAAAAAACTTCAAGGCGATGTTTGGAAGGGGCATACAAAGTGATAACAAAAGAGGCGGATTTTTACGAGGAGTGCATATCATCTTTTTTGGAGAATGTGATGATGTTACTTACGCTGCCTCAAGAAAACAAGAGCTCAATATTTATATAAATGGCTGTAGCTATGAGTCGTGTATTTTATTACTTTGAATTTTTTAATTATATAGATTGAAGGGTAAAAATGTCCTAAAATATATATTTCTTTCTCAAATTACGCTTGAGATAAAACTATCAAAAAGCCTATTTTATACACACTCCTACAAAGGAAGAAAATGCAATAATTTTAGGATGAATGCAAAAGGAATAGAAAATTATGTTTATGGAACTGAACAAATGGGCATGGATCCACATTACTACCGTTGTGCTACTATTCGTATTATACATTAAATTTGTATTATTCAATATTTATTTTCAAGTTCAGTTCTCTATGCTTTTATTTAGTTTCAGAAATTTTAATTTAAAACTCTCCTACGTCCTCTCTTCCTTCAAAAACTTGAAGGGATTTCATTATCTTTTTTGGTGTTTGAACATGGATTACAAGGTTCGATCTTCTCAGACGCTGGTTTCGCTGCACAGAGTCTCAGGCACGGCAGTTGACGGAGCTTTGATATTCTAGATCCATGCTGCATGTCTTCCACAGGGTTGAAGGTTTGAGTTCTTTTCTAGAATGTGAGATAAGTTCTCAGATGGGTGTCTAGTAAGTTCTTGAATTCTACAAAAGTACACATTCTGATGGAGTAAAGTTGTCGATTGTTTAAGCACGGTGAACTTTTGACAGTGTAAGAGAGCATTTTAGCAGAGTTTCGGTCAGTGTATCGGTCAGAATCTTGGTAGTCAATACCAACACCGAGGCCTGGTATTTATAGAGCTCTCTGAAAATGTAGTCGTTAGGTGTTAGTTGGAGGATTGGTCACCGATACAGTACTTTTCGGCGCATGCTGCACGTTCGCCGACGTGCAGGTATCCTTTAGTTGCTTTATCAGAATTTTTCTGAGATTCTACAACTTCTAAGGATCTTTCTCTTGTTGTTAATAGAAATCCCTCTTTACATATTGGACATTGTTGACTACGATCAACTAACTTGAATCCTAGTTTGTTAGTTTGAGAAAGATCAGTTTTGAACAAACTTTGAACTGGGTTGACTTCCTTTTGTCGGCCTCAGCTTTTCTCTCATAAAGCTAGTCATGTACAACTGGGTTAGTTCTCTTCTAGAACTGTCAGTTGTAATCCTTCCTTGGAAACTGGGTTAGTTCCCTCCTGCAACTATTAGTTTTGGTTAATTTAGAATTGGGTCTTCAATCTCAGTTTTGGCTCCCCCTTAATTCGATCCTTCAGTCTTCAATTCTTCGATCTTCAATATTCAGATATAAGTTATTACATTACAAAACTAGATATATTAAACCTAAGGGATTTTGATAACCATGAAGATTTATTGACATCAGTCAAAACATATAATATTCCTAACGTATATGTGTAGAATTCCTGTATTGTAAATTATCTATTTATAATAGACAAAATGGTAATTTCACACATTAGTTGGTTAATTGCACAAAGGGTTGCATCTTTTCACTAATCATGAAAGGCAACAATCATTTGTTTCATGGGGGAAATAGGGTGAAATAACCCAAAGTTTTGTCAATTAGAGTATTTTGACACACACTTTGAAAGTTAGGGTAAATTAACCCAATGTTTTATTCTTTTAGTGAATTTTAGCATCTTTCATTGATGGAGTTAAAACGGAGCCACGTGGCACGTTAAAATACACGCTGGCGCCTACATGGCTGCTAGCATGTAAAAGAAGTTTTTACAAATAAGGTAAAATAACCCAAAGTTTTACAACACATACACTATTCTCGAGGGGTCTTCAGGCTTTCGATACTCGAGGCAATTTGAAACTTTGACCTCGGGACTTTTTCTCGAGGGCTAACCCTCGAGCTGCTTTGGAGTCTTCTATCCTTGAAGCGGATACTTGAGGGGTGCTTTTCGAGCTGTTCACTGATCCTTGACCGTCGATTTGCTGATGAAGATTTTGACCATCAACAATTAGATGTGTTTGAAGTAATAAACAATTAGGCGGATCATAGTCACAAACTATGTTCGAAATAGATGCTCCAAGATAAGAGATGGCATCGAACCATATTAGCCTTGATGCACTAGAAAATTCTATAAGTATGATAGAAATCCATCGACAGTAGCGCATACGATATTCTGTTGTGAGTAATAATAATTCGAGCAAGAAATTCGCATGACCGATCGATATATCGTAGTAAGGGGCTACACAGCCCCGAGTATAAATGAGATTTGGATGCTCGATACAAGCGAAAGTAGATAATCAGGTCTCCTTGGTCAAATATAAGCTGTCAGGAGTAATTAGTCGTGCAAAAATCTAAGAAAACCCTAATAAGAAATCCATAATAGGGAATTTGTTCAGTCGTCGGGGCGACAACACAGCCCGATGTATCGAATACTCGCTTGTTGGTTGAACATCATTGACAATAAAAGATGGCTGATATCGCGCAGCCCCTAGTATCGAATACTCGGATGATTGGCGGATGTATGGGAGAAGTCGAGTATCCTGCGACTTCAAGTATCAAACTGTACTCAGCAATCAAACAGTCTCGAGGGGGTGACACAACTTCGAATGTAACAAATGGATAATTTGGTTTAAAATGCTAAGTATAGACATGTATCGAGGAGAATATATTGAGTGACTTACCCGTAAAATGATGTTGTTTGGTTAGTGTCTTTTGGAATTCTGGGTGCGAATATAAAGGGGCAGATGAACCATAATTTCATAATTTGAATTTCAAAACTTTCACAGACTTCCTCTCTCTAGAGTTTTCAGACTCCGAGACCTAAATTTTGATCAGTTCTTTTCTCCTTTCTTTTTTCTGGTCGGTTAGGGATTTATTGTTCGTCCTGTCTTAATGGCATCCTCTTCTTTCGTTTCCCGTTCCAATTGCTCTGATAGCCTGCTAACTCTAGAGTCGGGCATTGTGCGCAACCCATCTAAGAAATTCCCCAAGCATATCTACACTGAGGGGAATCTCCGGGGTGAGATTCTCCGGCCAAGATCCACAGCCACCCACCATCAAATGGCGATGGAGGCTGCGGCTTGCCAGGTGCCAAATTGGTATTCAAGTCTAAATTCCTAGATTCAATTTTGGTACTCTGATTTAAAATAAAAAGAACAAAATACAATAAAACAACCATCTTTGATGCAAAAAATGAATCTGAGCCACAAAGGATGAACCTGCAATCATACAATCTCCAAGCACACATAAATAACCAAACATAAGTTATCTGGTAGAGCTGAAATCTTAATCCGGTCTCTGATACCAGTTGTAGAAATGCGAAAACTGAATTTCGATTCATTTTGCCTGGACCGGATTTCGGATACCATAACTTATCATACATCAGTTATTTTTGTCTAGCATGCATCCAGAAAATTGTAAGTGCATCATACAGGAGTTGCGGAATTCTTACCTGCAAATTTAGTGCAAAGTTTGTCTACGAATGTAGAAGATGACTC
>AYJT01008535.1:0-13587 GCA_001278415.1 Ocimum tenuiflorum | reverse complement strand
TTCATGCATATGTGAGGATGGAGATAGATCAGTTACCTCATCCTTAGCTGAGGTGAGGGTAGTTCTGCAATCCTCTTGTATATCAACCATGAAGGCAACAAGCTGCTGTTCTTCATCAGAGCTGTTGGCTGATTCGGATCTAATGACTTCATCGTCATAGGCGATGTCGGACATCTCTATCCTTGTCAGCATGGTTTCAGCATATGCTTTAGACACCCTTCGTTGAAAGCTCTTCTTCAGCTTGGCTCTTTCCTCTTCACTGACCTGCGGATAGTCAAAATTTAGGTGATTAGGAGAGTTGCATTGCAAACACGTCCTTTGTTGTCGCTTTTTGAATTGCGACTTGTCGGACTTATTTTCTTCATTGGCTTGAGCCTTCAGCTTGGTTTTCTCAAGCCTTTTTTTTGTGAGCACTCTCATCTGCTCTTCAGCTCATAACTCATGTGCTCGCCAAGAGGTGAACACAACCTTGGTGGGTAGCTTGGACAGATCTCGCTCCTTCAAAGCGGTGATCTTGACGAACCAGTCTTCTCTTGGCATGCGAGCCAAGATCTTAGCATTCATCTCAGCAACCGGGTAGGTTTTCCCCAATACTGAGAGCTCACTAAGGACAGAGTTGAATTGAGCCTTCGTCTGCATAATAGATTCACCGATTAGCATAGTGAATGATTCATATTTTTCTAAACAAACCTGTAACATATTGCACATGATCTGTTCAGATTCTTCACACAGGTCCTCAAGGAAATCCCAGATTTTCTTGGCTGACTCGCATTTCTCTACATTCTTCATTTGTCCTTCATCGAGTGTGGAGAAAAGACTATCTTGGGCCAGATATTCTAGTTGATGACTTCCAGAAATTCATTCTGCATGGGGTTTATCGACATATTCCGGTTGGTCGGTAGAGGTGCGGTTGGTGTTGACTTTATAGATTCTGAGTGGACCCTCTTCAATCACCAACCACATATCCTCATGTTGGCTGAGGAGATGAGTTTTGAGACGTCTCCTCCAACTGGTATAATTTTCTACAGAAAACTTTAGAAGCAGAGTAGACGCCATCTGTAAAGACCTCGCAACAAAAAGAAAGTTCACAGAGATATGGATCTGGTCCACTGTGACAGAAAACAGTTAGTCTTTTGAACTAACTGCTCTGATACCACTTGATGGTCCTAAATCAGAGATATGAAAATATGTGGAAGTGTTAAGGAAAATTGCGAGAAACAGATTTTCTTTTATCTCAACTGACTTTGGAATAATTCAACTGGGTTTCTTAAAGTAGTTTGTCGATTAGTCAGGTAGGGTTTACTTTCAGTTATACTCTAGCTATAGAGGTAGCTAAGTTTCAAATATTTAGCAGAAATAATAACAAAGCCTAAAATAAACATATGAATTTATAGAGGTTCGAATTCAAATAATCCTACGTCATCTCTTTCTTTAAAGAAGGGAATTCACTAATCTTTGTTATACACGGTGCGTTAATACGGTTTACAACTTAGATTCTTCTATGACGGATGACTTCGTCTTCCTCGGTCGCAGGCACAGCTGATCGCAGAAGCTTTACCGGAGATTCCTAAACTTTTAGATCAGACAAATTTGAAGTTTTTAGTTCTCTTCAAGAACGATGTTGGTTTGTATAAATGGTTCTTCGATGAGGAATGTTATCAAGGAACTTCTCAGTGTCCTTAGCTATAAGCTTCGGATCACTGGAGTGGTCTCGAGTTAAATACTCGGAGTGAGCTAGAGAGTTTGAGTGCATAGAGAGAGTAGTAGATCGTGTGTCTGACTAACTTTTTCTCTCTTGAGTTGTTCATTTATTTATAGGGGAAGGATTTGAATAGTAGCCGTTGTGAGACAAAGGACAAATCCTTCATTTTTTTTATCTTCTGTAAATGAAGCCGTTGCTTGTACTTGATGCAAGCTTTCTACCTCTTTATCCGCTGATAAGTAGGATAAAGTTATTGCCCGATGGAGAATAACCGAGGGTAGGTGTCCTTTAAGGTACGAGGTTGTTGATCAGTACTGCTTCTGTGACTTGTCACTTCTAACATTCTACCTAACCTCAGTTGGGATTGAGTTTTAAGGTTGACTTGGATCTTGTCTTTATTTTCGAAGTCACAGTCAGTTGAACAAGATTCAACTTTCGGAACTTTCTACTCATTTTGCTCACTTAGCTGTCTAGTCAGATGATTGACTATTAGCTCAGTTGTATTTCATCAGCTGCTTATTCAGCTACTTCATACAGCTGATTACTCGGCTATAGTTCTTGGTAGCTGACCATTCAGGTGTTAGTCCTTACAGCTTGGTTATCATAGCTGGGTACTTTCTTCAACTATGAACTCTTTAACATTCAGCTGATCGTTCTTTAATTTCTAGTTGGTTGTTGTTAGCTGTATTATCTCATAGCTTGATCTAATAGCTATGGTATTCATTCAGGATCTAAACTATTACAAGGGATAACCTATACAAAATTACATTTTAGACTATAGATCCTATGTTAATGGTATTTGTCATCATCAAAATTACACATAATTCCTAACACGCGCATCATGCGAGATGCAATACTAGTATAACTTAAAAATTTTTCGGATATCTCCTCAAAATAAAATATTTCATACTTGTGTTATCTTTCCCAAAAACACTACATAATCATTGATTACTTTTTTTCTTTTTATCAAAAATTATTGTAACTAATTTCAGCATATAAAATGTCAAACTAATCTCTAATTTATTACTAGATTTTTGACGAAGTTTACGCATAAAGGAGAAACTTATAATTAAAAAAGTAATGGTTGTCGACAAAATATCTGTTTTTATAATTATTTTAAATAATAATTTGAATCTAGAACTTAAGTATGTGAATCATTATGATTTACCAAAAAATCAAAAGAGGCCACATATGCCACGACAACTAAGGATTTTGAATTTAACATGGTAGAATTTTTCCAATGAACTTATGTACATGCACATATAATAATTTTGCATTTTTAAATGTAACCAAACCAGAAAAGAAATGAGGAATTCTCTTAGTAGATCGTCTAATTTGGATTGTTAAACTTATTTATTTGACTCAACTTGATTTTTTGTATTTTAGTAATTTATTTTCCGTTGGTTGCTTTTAGTATCTTAAATTAGGTGAATGAAATTATTGTCGAGCTATCGCCTATCAAATTCAACGTTAATAACTTATTTCTGTGTCATTTTTTTTCACCACATGACCAATTATATGTATATTTTTTAATTTATTGCAGCCACAATCTTAATGGACATGCACACAGATAAATTTGTTTTCTTCAATCATGTCGAGACAAGAAATACAAGACTGAAAAATAAAACTGGGTCTATGACCCGCTTGATGGTTTTTATGTCTTGTACAGTAAAATTTTTATAAATTAATATATTTAGAATTATATAATTTTATTAATTTAAAGAGACTTTAATATATCGGTAAATTAATGATTTATTAATTAAAAAAATTCTTAATTCAACAAATATAACTTTGATAAAATATTATGTGAAAATAAATTGTACATGTTATTAAATATATTCATGTATTTGTGGATATTCATTTATCAAATCATTATTCATATCTAATGAGTCTAATTAATGGTTTTTTTTTTTGAATGAATTTATTCATGTAGTTAATAATTGATTGTTTCAATTGAATATATTCATATATCTATTAAGCACATTGTAATTAATCAAATAATAAGTTAAAAAACTATATATATACTTATTAATGTAACTAATTAAATATATTCATGAATGATAAGTGAATAAAATTACAATGTAAATCTCAATATGGAAAGAAAGATAATAAGATCATAGTACCAACCAAGACCTCTCATCTAATGGTATCACAAAATCATTTATGACCGATCAAATGTGTAAAGTACTATGTGAGTGCAAACGAGACCACTTTACATGCACTCAAAAAGATTTACAAAAGTTTGTTGAGGAAAAATATCGTTTGAAAGTTAGTCAAGGTACAATATCAAACATTGGAATTTGTGTGTATTTAGAAAAGTTAGAGATGAAATTGAACTGGATTAAAATTATAACAAAAAAATTTACAATAGAATCATATTTTAGCAAGTAAGAACAGTAGTAGTTGTAATATTTACAAATTTATAGTTTTGATGGGAAATTTATATTTATAGAGGAATATTCAAAAAATTATTATAGTATTATCTTATCGAATTTGATAGGTTTTTACATTGATCCAAGTCGGAACTGAAAAAATTATTATTTAAGAGAAATTATTAATTAAAAAAGTATTAATTTATCGAGGTTCACTGAATATTTATGTTTTCGTATTTTGTATTTATTATGTTTTACTTCTTCATAGGTCAAAATTTATTTGCCAATTACTTTCGCACCATTATTATGGACTAAATACTGAAAATTATTGGTTAAACGATTTATATCTGTGGAAGTGCAACATTATATATT
Organism: Ocimum tenuiflorum; assembly: GCA_001278415.1. NCBI lineage: Eukaryota > Viridiplantae > Streptophyta > Magnoliopsida > Lamiales > Lamiaceae > Ocimum > Ocimum tenuiflorum. The sequence continues at coordinate 9,141 of AYJT01008535.1, read as the reverse complement.
ATATAATATAAACTCAAATAATTTTAACGTCAGAGTGTTAGCAAAATTGATTACTAAGATGTGGCCTTTAAGCACCGATGAGACGTCTGTCCTGTAGAAGAATTTCATGAACATTTCTTTATTTTTAAGGCCTTTCAGTTTAGAGCTTTCAAAGCATCTTGTTCAATCAATAAATTGGCTTCTATTTCCCAACACAATTCAGTTCCAACAAAATATCAGCATAAATAACACAAACGAGTTGGTTGTTATGCTGTTTCTTACATATTATTTTCTGAGATTAACAAAATAACTGGTAATGCAAATTGGTTATGACTTTGGAAAAACAATCAATTCTCAGTACGTGAATATGTTCAATCAATTTTAATTTAAATATGATTCTTAAATTTGGGGTAATAGAGTCATTTATCTCGCAATTTAGCCAACTAGAGATTTTATCCCACTATTTAAAATTAGAGAATTTTATTCCTTAGTGAACTTTCGTTAAAGAATTTTACTATCCGTTAGTGACATTGTTATTTAATTGACGAGCACCCACGTGTTAAGTCACATGTGGCACTGAGGTGGAACTTTTTAAACTGCGGAGTAAAATAAAAGTGGGATAAAATTCCTAAATTAGCCCGACTATGTGTGAAATCCAACACTTCAACTCATTTAATTGGGACAACATTGTCAAATTTTTAGCTGTCTTTTCTTATGTTTTGCCACATATAGATGATGCTAGAAACACATATAAAAACATTAAAATGTCAGCATACATTCGGTTTCTGGGCTTGCTTTGCACAACAGCAACCCAACATGCATACATTCCACTATTTAAAGCTCCCCATTTGCAGGTCAGACTACAGAGATGATTTACACAAAAACTGCTGTTTAATTAATTTTTCCAGGTAAAAAAAACTGCTGTTTAATTAATTTTTCCAGGTATTTTTGTCATGTCTTTAGCTATTTTCTGCTTGTTTTTCAATTGTGTGCTTCATGTGAAACTCCTATATTTTTTTTTTCGAACTTAAATACAATATTAAACAATTATTACCTTGATGTCCCCTCATAGATTGGAACCTTTGATCTTTAATTGGGAAGGTGCTTATCACTGCATCATGAGGCGGTGGATGTAAAAATCCTATTTAATATAATGAATTAACACCTTATATTTTTGTTTCATTTTGCTTAGTTTCTCCCATTTTTATCCTAAACAGAACTGTTTCCATGCAGACATGCACCTTTTTATTACCTTGTAGCTAGTGCTGCCCACGGACCGGTTCCAAATGTTCCATGGTTCGAAAATTTGAAACAGGATTCAACCTGTCTTAACTAAGATTTTGGTTCCGGTTTCGAACCGAAACCATGGGGAACTAAAATAGGTCCTTGTAAATCAAGGCTCATTTCAGTTTGAAATCATACTCCACGATTCCAGCCAGGTTTTTGGGTTGGTTCCAATGGTTTTGGTTTGAGGTGGGCATCACTATTTTGTTTGACAGAAGGCATTGTCATGATAGATTCTATAATTTTTTGCAAGAAAAAGAAGCTTGTTTTATAATTTTATACTGTCATATTTCATAGAGACTCTTGTCTTTTTACTGCTTTAGTATGATTCTCAATGTGCTCATTATCTCAAGAAATAATCAGATTTAACAAAAAGAAAAAAATTGCACAACTCTATTCATTTCCCTTCTGCCATTATTCATAGATCACATGCATTATCAAGAATGTTGGTCATAACATGAAACAAAATCAACTGATCCACATTCTTGAACAAACAGGCAAAAAACTAGATGCCACACAGAATGAGAAGAAGCAAAGGCAGGTCAGACAGCGAAGCCGGTCCAGACAAGATGGACGAAAGATGGAAAATTCTGAGTGGCTCAAACCATTGGAATGGTCTATTAGACCCTCTAGACCTTGATCTTCGTCACTACATCATCCACTACGGCGAGATGGCTCAAGCAACGTACGACACATTCAACAAGGAGAAGGCATCAAATACGCAAAGGACAACCTCTTCTCCAAGGTTGGACTGGAGAAGGATTATCGCCTTCATGATCAAGTCATGGTCGAACTGGATTGGCAACAGACGAAGGGAAAACTGCATTAGGAAGGAGGGACATCTTGATTGCGTGGAGAGGAACCGTTAGGCCTCTTGAATGGAGTACTGACTTCCAGTTCCTGCACCAGATATATTTCGAGGAAGTGGTCGTATACTTCTGATAATCCAAGATCACCTTTTAACAAACTGAGTGCTAGGAACCAGGTCAAGATTCTTGCTTCTTTATCCCACTGTTTGATTAATTTGGGAGTTATTTGAAAGTTAGGACCATTTATCCTATTGTTTACTTCTGCGGGGGGGTGTTAATTTCTTACCATGTCAAAAGTTCACTCCCATGTGGCGTTGATGTGTCACTGAGATTAATTTTTTAAATCAGGTCATTTATAATTAGGGGATTTTATTCCGTTAGTCATTTATCATATTGTTTAGTTATGTTAGAGTATCTTATCTTCCATCACTAGTGATGTTAATTAGCATGAATACTAATAACTATTTCAAATTGCTTTAGATAAATTGTTACTAGATTGACTTTAATTGAAGCAGTAAATATCAATCATGAAATATAGTAAAACCAGTAGAGAAAAGCAATTGAGAAAGATTGAACTGAATGAGTATTGTGGTGCCGTCGCGAGCTCTTCTGCATCGGTTGGGGGATGGATGAGTATTTTAATGTGTGACATAGCAAGCAACTAACACCATCAGTAATGGAGAAAAAAATACTCTAACGGAATCAAACAGTAGGATAAATGACCCCGATTTTCAAACAACAGGATAAAATCCCTAATTAGTCAAATAGCAACAACAAAAATAACACTACTCTTATCAGGTTCTGACTGAGGTGAGGAGACTTGCTTAACTATCACCGGACACAGTTTAGGGGCTTCAATGGCTACTTTGAATGCAGTAGATATTGTTACAAATGGATACAACATACCTACGGACATGCCCAACAAGGCATGTCCTGTGACAGCGTTTGTCTTCGCCAGACTTCAAGAGACTTGTCTCCGACCTTGACAATCTTTATGTGTTAAAAGTGAGGAATGCGATGGATGTCGTCCCAACGTACCCAATGATGGGGAACGCGGAGGTGGGGGAGGAGCTGAAAATCGACACGACCAAGGGAATATGAGCACTTGGCCTAGCCTGGAGGGGTATTTGCAGGGAGTAAAAGTGGATTCAAGCTACAACTTAAAAGGGATATTACTTTGGTTAATAAGATTTGAAAGATGAGTATGGGGTTCCTGCCTCATGGTGGTGTGAAAGAAACTTAGGTATGGTGCAGATGGACGATGCTTCTTGGGAATTAAGGGATCATGAGGAAGATTGTTTTTCAGCCAAACTAAATGCACAAATAATTTGGTGATGTTTCAATTTCACCAATAATTTTCTTCAAACTCATGGTTAATGATTATTCTGCATATACAACTGCTCGATGAACACATTATCAAATTAAATCTCATACATCAAACATTTGATTTTTATTTTGTAAAGAATTCTAAACAAGGATATGTAAATCTACTATACTGTCAACAACTTTTATAATTTTATTTTATTAGAGATTGATGTATTCAATAAGTATGTACTGTATTCTATTAAGAATGTCATTGAATTTTATATAATATGTTAGTAACGCGTCAACCCCCAATGTATATTATATTTGTAATCTGACGTTTTATAATATAGAATAAGATAATACTAAGATGCGTCATGTGATATCACTTTATAATATAGAATGATATAATATTGAAACGTAACACACACACATACTTTGATTAGACTTCTCGAAACAAATTTATTGTTAGTTATTTTGTATAAAACTATTTATTTAGATTTATTATATAATTCATTTATTTGTAATCAACAAAATGAGGTGTATAGAAATTAATATGCAGGAATGTATGCTAGTGGACTAATATCATGTATGTATTTGTAATCTAATATAAATTTAGTGGATGAACTTGTGAACTCATGTAATTTTTTATGTATATTAATATTTTTTTTGTATCAGGTTAGGAATTCTCATATAATAATACGATATTTCCAATAAAATATTATTATAAAATTTAACTACGATATAAGTATTATTGCAAGCATGAGAACGAAAAATAGAGAATTTAAAATGCAACTAACAGAGACAACACGAAATTCAAAATATTATTCGTTGATGAAACCCGAAGAAAAATGCAACTAACAGAGACAACATCAAATTCAAAATGATTCACAAACAAAGATAAAATCTATTTGTTAAATGATTTTACATTAGGGTCCAAGTACTTATCTATGAATTTATTTTATTGTTTCATATCTAACTACTATTTACATTTTCTTATTTATAAAAAAAGAACAAGTATGGGTAGGGATGCAAATGAATAGAGCTACTCGGGATCGACTCGAAAAAAGCTCGTTCAAAACTCAATTGTTTAATAAACGAACCGAACTCGATAATTTTCATAAACCGAGCTTGAGCTTTTAGGTGTTCGTTTCGTTAGGCTCGCGAACAGTTCGAGCTCGATCTCGAACCGAGCTCTAGTTCGAGAGTTTGACCTCAACCTGTACCTCGACCTCGATCTCGATCTTGAACCGAGCTCCAATTCGAGAGTTCGACCTCGACCTCGATCTCAAACCGAGCTCGAGCTCGAAAACTTTTGTCCCACATTGACGAAAAACAAAAATATGCAGTCATGGATCTCTATAAATGTTGGTTAACTATTAATATTTATGTTGTCAATCTCGAACACGAGCTCGAGCTCGAAAAAAAAATTAAACGAGTTCGAACCGAGCTTGAACTCGGTTGAATTGTAACTAGTCGAGCTTGAACACCCAACTACTCGGTTCGGCTCGCTTCGATTACACCTCTAACTATGAGCATGTTTGATTTTTTTTATTTTTATAAATTTGGACCGCAATTTAGAATCATTGGATCATTTTAATTTTTTCCTTTCGGCCAAGAAAGACGTTGGGCCGAAAGAAAAAAAAAAATTGAACTGTCTTTTTTTACCATTCATGCCCAATCCTTTCTTTCCACTTCTGCAACAGAAATGGACGCAATGCCGACGCACGCGTAAATTCTGCCGTTTTTGGCCTGAAGACATGACTGACTTTGGAAATCTATCGATGGCCATGAGCATGAAGTTTGCTGCCGGTGAGGAATAGTCAATGGTAGCCGTTAATGTGTGGAATGAAGAAATCTGTGGATGCCATCGCAAACGACGATGTTAATTCTTATGTACCACAGACACAATTTGGTTCCATCGACGTGACAATCGCACCGAAATCCATCAACTCTCCCGGTCGGTACTTGAAAATTAGAAAAGTCCACCCCAACAAAAACCAAAAATGGAAAGTTACTATGAAAAACAACTTTTCATAATCTGTTCATGTGTGAGATATTCGTATTGAACTTCTTTTTTTTTTTTAAGTTTTGTATAAATACAACTTTGAGGGAGCACCATTAATTACGTAGCGTTATATGGTAGTGTTATACTTGCTGTGTTGAATTAGCATTAGATGATTGGAAAATATTTCATTGTTCATATGTAAAAGCATGATGCAAAAAAGGTAGAGTAGTCGTTTCCAAGTACAAAATGTGCACAACAAGGCTCACAGCCCATTCCAACACATAGAAGAATAATTAGGCAATAAAATGAGCAAGATAAACAAAATTAAAGTCTTGGGTCACAGCCCACTTCGAACAAATACTACTCACGATCCAAACGGACAGAGAAAGAGCCCAACAAAGATTATACGAGCAAGTTCAATAAATTGCCACATTATATACTATGGGAAGCTTCATAATAGGACTTTATATTCATAACTCTCTTTTTACTCCATATAACCCCCAAAATTAGTTTAAACATAAATTTATTTTATATTGAACATTTATGCAGTCCCCGCTTATGTGTTATACAACGACGGGTATACAACACTATTACGCAGTAATAATAAATAATATTATGCAGTTAATTCAAAATATATGAGATTAATGCTAGACATTGATCAAGCCAGATCTATGTAAGAATTCATTTAGTATTTATAACACCAAATACCTTTATCATTTGATCATGACTCTCGCGCTCTCTCTCTCTCTCTCTCTTTCTCTCTCTCTCTATATATATATATAGGGTTGCGCTATAGTGGTTAAATCCCTTGGTGTGATAGATGTTGCATGATCTCGTCTGTCTGTGTAAAAACTGGATGCAGATCCGCTAGGCCACGTGTCAAGTTATTCAAATGCATTCTCTATAATATATAAATGTATTACAGGGGTAAAAAAGTAATATGTTAATTAATTATATGTACTGTATAGTTGGTAAGTCCCTTCATTTTAGGATGTGACAAATCACGTCAGATACATTATATCGCAAGTCTCCAAATATATTTATGTAAGTCTCAAAATGCATTTACGTATGTCTCATAATGCATTTACATACTATCAAAAATGCATTCATGTAAGTCTCCATTTTGTTTAAAATTATGCAATATTTACAAATTTATGTTTTTCGTCTGTTTTTTTCAAGTAAACATGTGCAATTAGAATTTCGATTGAAAGATCATGAAATTTCCTTTAATTTGATGTATGACACACGAAAAAATGATTTAAATCGAGTGAGATATATTAGTTTGAAGTTTATGGAATATTAGAATAGAGAAAACGTAATCCACCATAAGTACCCTTGAGCATATTTTTGAAGAAGAGAAAATGTGCTGATGTATTTTAATCTCGGTCTCTAAATTGAATAAACAAAGAGTCGCGATCTTGCATCATTTATCATACCAAGAAACTTTATTATTTGATCACAAACTTATATGTTTAGGGTCAAAATCTCAGGACCATCGAACTGAGACATCGATCGCTCAAAGGACCCGATACCGTCAACTGACATCAGACTAAGGTAGAAAAAGCCTCGAGCAGCAGCCATCGGATCCCGAAAAGAGCTTGAGACCTGTGAGCGGGACAAGAAAGAAGACCCTCGAGTGATCCTTCTCCTCGACACTCACTGGTCTAAAACTCTCGAGCTCCCTCAATAAATCTATACGATACTGGCCACACGCTTGTGCACTTGCAGGAAGGATCCAGAATGATTCCCTTGCTGAGTTAGTATGGCATCCAAAGCGTGACTCTAACAAGATCTCCCGCTTTGCAGACTGTCCCCTGACTATTTATGATTTAGTCATTAGTTTAGGAATTATTTAGATTCATCATGTGCCTGTTGTATAAATAGGCAATGAGTTAGCTATAGTCACACATTACACACTCACCTCACTTTATCTTCATCCTGTAGCTAGCTTGCGTCCTCTAGCAATTAGCTTGCTCTCTGTATTTCTCCGACTCTAATCGTCGAAAATCTCCTGTAAACTATCCCTTTCGTATATGTAAAATATCAGCCAGTCCACTTCGGGTACTATAAAAATTTTCCTGGAAGTCGAGGTGATCCAAGTTAGAGCTCTAAATAAATTCTGATAAAAAAACAGACCTCAACAAATTGCCACCCACCGTGGGCTTTAGGCGATGATTTCAATCGAAAACCCCCACCTCAATGGTGGATGAGATGGATATCAACCTTGGATCTTCAGATCCGACAATCCCAGTTCCGTCTCAGACGGAGCCCAAGCTCGATCCACCAGACACATCCGGGGAGGAGAATGTGGAGGAGATCTCTATAGATCCACAAGATCCAAACCGGAAGACATTTTGGACAACATTTTGGAATCATAAGAGCATTTTAATTTTTTCCTTTGGGCTAAGAAAGACGTTTGGCCAAAAATATTTTTTGAACTATCTTTTTTTACCACTCATGCCCAATCCTTTCTTTCCACTTCTGCAATAGAAATCGACGCAATGTCGATTGCGTACAAATTCTGCTGTTGTTGGCCTGAAGACATGACTGACTTTGGAAAGCCATCGATGGCCATGGGCATAAAGTTTGCCGCCGATGAGAATAGTCAACGGTAGCCATTAATGTGTGGAATGAAGAAATCTATGGATGCCATCGCAGACGACGATGCTAATTCCCGTACCATAGACTCGATTTGGTTCCATCGACGCGACAATCATTCCGGAATCCATCAACTCTCCCGGTCGGTAGTCGAAAATTTGAAAAGTTCACCCAACAAAAACCAAACATGGAAAGCTACTATGAAAAATAACTTTTCATAATTTGTTCATGTGTGAGGCATTCGTATTGAACTTCTTTTTTTTTTCTTTTTTAAGTTTTATATAAATACAACTTTGAGGGAGCACAATTAATTACATAGCATTATATGGTACTGTTATGCTCGCGGTGTTGAATTAGCATTAGATTATTGGAAAATATTTCATTATTCATATGTAAAAGTATTATGCAAAAGAGGTAGAGTAGTCGTTTACTACTACAAAATGTGCACAACAAGGCTCACAACCCATTCCAACATATAGAAAATTAATTAGGCAATAAACAAGCAAGATAAAACAAAACTAAGGTCTTGGGTCACAGCCCACTTCGAATAAATACTACTCACGATCAAAACGGATAGAGAAAGAGCCTAACAAAGATTATACGAGCAAGTTCAATAAGTTGCCAAATTATATACTATGGGAAGCTTCATCATATGACAATTCTGTTCATAACTCCCTTTTTACTCCATATATAACCCCCAAAATTAATTTAAACATAAATTTATTTTATATTGAACACTATTTTGCAGAAATTCAATTTGCTATTATTCAGTAATAACAAACAATATTATGCAGTTAATTCAAAATATATTATGTAGAATATAATGCAGTGATGGTTTATGGTTTAGTTTTACATAATGTTATTTGTTATTATTGCATAATAGCAGATTGAATTTCTGCATAACACATAAGAGTTTATTGCATAATTGATGGTAAAAACACATGATTAATGATAGCCGTTGATTAGACCAGATCTATGGACGAGAATATATTATTTGTTATAACGGCATAATAGCAAATTGAATTTCTGCATAACACATAAGTGTGGACTGCATAATGAATGGTAGAAACATGGGATTAATGTTACCTGTTGATCAAACGAGATCTATGGACAGATTCATTAGTATTTATCACACCAAATGTCTTTATCATTTGGTCATGA